>PVHY01006108.1:0-77172 GCA_004024945.1 Uropsilus gracilis
AGACATACCCAAGACCAAGTATATTCTCTCTGACCTGCAACTATAAGGATATTTATAACTTTACTTATCAGTAATATTAGGTTTTTAGAAAGTACTTACAATGAATTACTGTCTATAATTCAGACTCTGCTCAATCTTATGGGGTATATGAATGATGGATATGTTTTAATGAATCCCCTCAGAAGACCTACAATTCAGGTTGGTGATACACTCTCATAGTGGCCCTCTTCAAACTATCTCTTCTGTAACTAATATATCCAATAATGTAACTATACCCAATGGGACAGCATCTAGACTTGGTGGACAATGCAGATTAACAGCTAAAACATATAGAATAATTATAGCAAAATCAAATACAAATAGAATTCAATATTAAATAGTGTGATATATTGGAAATTGAGCAAATGTACAATGAGCAGAATGGATGTAATAAAATTTGGATTTTATACCTGCATTTGCCTGGAATTCTCTATGTTTTTAGGAAAAGATTTTTTACTTTCTAGGCTTTAGATTAATCATTTTCAGCACAGAAGAATAGACTAGATTTTCTTAGGCTTTTTTCTTCCCAGAAGTATGATTCTCTGACTACTAAGTTTAGATGAAGTGACAAATAAAATGCAACAATGGAAAATATACTAATAAAAATTTATTTTTTCATTGTACCATATTTATAAATGAAGAACCATTATGTAAGACTTCTACCAAACAGAGAACTATTACAACCACTGGGGCCAATCTAATTTTGCTCCAATTCTTTAATTTGTGGTTTTGTATACCTTTTTCTGAAAGCATGACTTTATGGGAGGACAGTCCACTTGCTTAGGTAACTGTTATATTATAATGATAATAATTGATATTAATTATTTATAACATACTAGGTACTCACAATAACCTTATTGTTATTTCCATTAAAAAATGAGAAAACAAAGGTACATGTAAGTTAAAGAACTGATACACAATTAGTATGTGACAAAATCAGGGTCCAGCCTTGTACCTTTCAATACCCAACTCATTGCTTATACAATTAAAATGAATTATCAATGAAATATCACCCATTTAGTTCCTTACTAGACTATTTTTGAATATTATGCAACCTGAGAGAATAGGGAAACAGGCTTATAGTGGGTAGAATTTTTTGAGTTTGGTAGGACTCAATTATTAAATAGTCCGTATTTCTATACTTATGTAACAATTAATAAGTCATGACTTTAAAATTGCTAGAGGACTATTAGATTTTGTACAGGGTACTGGTTTTTGCCATAAAATTAGCAATTGCTTTCCCTTCCTGGGTCTTATTTTACAATATTTCCAGGCTTGGTAAATGAGAATGGAGAAATAATATAAGTGAAAATGAATAATATAGGTTTTTATGTTCTTCTCATCAAGATATAGTTTTTCTGTAAGACTAAATTTATTCATGCACAAAATATATTATCAATTAATAACTATGATTTCATAGGTTCAAAAAGGTTCCCTAGCAAAAAGAAGATATTCAAAGTTGAAATTCTACCATTTTATTATTCGATTTAAACTTTTTTTTTCTTTAATCATTTCCTCCTTGAGAATAGATATCTTTGCAGGAATACTATTTTCAGTTATATTCAGTCACTAATATTTCAATGTGAATTAGTTTATGGTATACACTGATTCTCTGTCTAGGAAGGAACTGTATCCTAAGGACTTGTCTATCTGTGTAGCATCTTTTTATCAGTATCTAAGTCAATACCTCATTGGAGACAAGCAAAACGTAACATTAATCAATGAATTAATATTCGTCATATTTGGAGAAATGTGTTATAAGGCCCAGATAAAGATTTGTCTTCACACTTTGAAGTACATAAAGTGAAATAACTATGGGAAGGACCTCAAGTCATATGTGAACTCCAAAGAATGGATGTGATAGATAGGGGTGGATAGGAAAGGTTAAGAAAGTACATTAAAAAAAATTATTTAGAAAAGGTCAATTCAACAGAACATGAAAAAAATATTCATTATCACTTTTTTGTAGAACATTGTTCTTTTTTATTAATCATATCACTTTTAATAGGGAGATATAAATCAAAACCACAATGAGATACCATCTCAATTAATAAGAATGGTACATACTAAAAAGGCCACCAAAAACAAGTGCTGGCGAAGAGATGAGAAGAAGAAACCTATCAAACTGTTGACAAAAATGTAAGCCATGTTGGAAAGTGATCTAGATTTACCTTAAAAAAATTAGAACTTAGAAATATCATATGACCAAGCAATTTAACTCTTGGACATTATTTCAAAGAATCTGAAATCATCAACTCAAATAATTATATACTCTACAAAATTGTTTACCGCATCACTTAAAATAGATAAGACATGGAAACTACCCAAGTGCCCACTTTTCACTGAAAAAGGATGGGATATTCGTTATCTGAGATAATGGAATATTTTTCAACCAAAAGAAAGATGAAAGGTAATCATTAATATAAAATGGAAGGAGTTTGAGGAAATGATCTACAGTAAAGCAAGTTAGAATGACAAAGACAAATATTATACATTGACACAATAGGTGATGATTCAACAAAACAATATACTTATGAAAACTTGTGGGCACTAATGTACAAATTAAAGTCTCTGGGGTTAAGAACAAAAGGAAGAGAGAGTCAAGGAGTATAAGGGATAATGATGAGTAAAAAACACCTAAAATGTATTAAATGTTTACTCTATTGGTTTTAAAATGCTTGCAATTAGTAATGTCCACAGAGACCTCTGTGTAAGTATCAATTTATCTAAGAAAAGATAAACTTGGAAAAACATGGAGAATAATGTGATGTCAACAATGCCAGAGAGTAAAACAGTGGCATGACTAAGAAATTGGAACCCAGTCTTACTGTTTGTGACCCTGTTTTAGCCAATGAACCTCTGTATCCAAATCTTTACCTAAAGAATCAGCATAATTATAATAATATCTTAGAGAATGCTGGTATAACTAGATATTCATGAAAGGTACTTTGTCATGTAAAAACTTTCAATGTTCTTCATTTTGCAAAACCAAACAAGCAAACAAATATATGTATATGTATATGCATACATAAATATATGAGGATCATAAAAAATCTTATCAATGCCTTTCTCTCCATCCCACTAAAATTCAACTTATCTGCTCTAAGCCTTCTCCTCTACATGGCTTTATGGAAATTCAGAGAGAAACTTCTGTCATCAGGGAGGCATCCAGGTGAAGGAGAAAGAGCATCAGCAAGAGAAATAGTATTCTAGTCACATTTTGATGTACAAATTAATAATGAGGCTTTTTATGCCCAGAAAGTTGTCTTACTGTTCTTCTTTTGTTTTGTTTTGTTTTTGCCCATGCCTCACCAAGTGAGATCATTCACTGGTGTAGCAAATGTGAAAAAAAAATTCTTTGGATAAAATTTTCCATTTATGGAGCCAATGAGTTAGGTCATATTTGATCAGACAGTTGATAGATTTTGTTGCTAACTTCTCTGAAAAAGCAATACTCTGTAATCATTTTTGCTGGCTCAGTCTACAGGAGGAAATATGAAACTCATCAAATACCAAAGGAACAAGATAGTGGTGAGATTACTGTGCTTTAAAGTGTTTTTTTTCTTTTTGGTTTTTTGTTTGTTTGTTTGTTTGTTTGTTATCTGACCAGCAGCTGTCTCTAATAAGCATTACCAGACTGAGAAACATTTACGTCCTGCCATTTGAGAAAAGAGGATATAGTCTCCATTATAGATGGATTGCCATCTACCTAAAATCCTTTTGCAGAGTTAATATTTCAAGACTGGTTTAGGGATATTACTGAAATGAGTGGCATTCACTTGTAAGCAATTTTCAAGGTCAGAATCCATAGCAAACATAATCCAACTATAGGACTGTGAGAGGAAACTGGGGAAATCCTGCGAAGACCCATGACCAAGTTGCAGATGTTTGCAGTAGGATTCCAGAGTAAGAATTTTCTGTCTACTACTTCTGTGGCCTATACTTTAGTAGAAGTAAAGAAAAATGTTTGCAAGGGATATAAACACATTAGCAAATATTGTACTAGCTTGAAGTAATCAAGTATTTGTAAGTAAAAAAGTTGGACCATTTCTGTATAGATATATAAGTGTAACAATACTTTTATATTGTAACATATTGCCATGTTGTTTAAATGATAGAACCTACGTAAAGTGCCTAGCACAAAGTAAATTCTTGGTAAATTGCTTATCAATTACCAAGTCATGTGGTATATATTTCTAGATACTTCAGAAATTCCAAGAAAGTTCAAGTCAATAAGGACTAGAGTAGTCAGAGAAGTTTACAGGGGTTCGTGGAACTTGGATTGGGCTTTGGAAAGTATTATATTCACATTTTGTAGCTCTAAGGAAATGTACAAAATAAATTAAAGTAGTAATAACACTTGCAGCAAATTTGCTGTTTTTCAGGTACAAGCATTGCATATATTATCTTACTTCTTTGTATGTGTACCGCCATTGTACACATTATATGGTGGAAGGAATTTGGATCAAATAAATCAAGAAATGTAAATATGGAAGAGTCCTGCATTCAAACTCAGACTTGTTTATCTCCAAAACATGTATTCTGAAGCAATACATTGTACTGACACTTATGAAAAAATATTCAGAAAACTGAATTGATCTCAGGTGAAAAAAGTTTAAATGCATAGTTATGGAAGAAATTTCTCTGATATCTAGAGGAAAAGTAATATTAAAATATAGTTTTCCTTTTAAAAGTAACAGTCAGTAATAACTCCAAAAAGTAGTTACAAGTTGGATTTTGAAAAATAATAAAAAAGTCTTACTAGACCTACAAAAAGTCTTAAAGAAAATGCATTTTTAACTTTAATTGAACAAAGAATTTTCACATTTTTATACCAAAGAATAATAAAAGTATCCTCAGATAATATAATTTATTTTGCTGTAACACAAGTTTTTTCTTTCAGTAGATTTGGGTTATTGAAAATATTTATAAATGCCATAAAATAATGGATATTCTGAAAATTAATGATTTTCTAAAATTGGGTTAGTTGGATATGAATCATTCACTAATAAGTTTAATTAGACTTTTCTCAAAGATTCATTGCAAAAATAATCTACTCAAAGGTCAACTTTTTCATTATAAGATAAAGAGTGCTGAGGAAGTTTTTTTTTTAAACATAGAATCCTGATTGTTTTTTAACATAATGCAGTATTTTTGACATTTTTATTTTGTTATATTATCATTTTTCATCTACCTTGTCAAGAAAGTAGATATAATGATATGTATATACTCTAGCTTGTAATATGCAGTTATGAAAGCTAAGCCATAAATTTGCTTGTGACTTTCCTTTTTCATTTCCAGGAAATGAAATAATTTGTGATTAATTGCCTTAAGTTGTTTGGGCTGTCATACTAAATATACTATAGACTAGATGGCTAACACAATATTTATCTTTCAGGTGAGAAATAAATGTATTTGGACTGAGAAGTCCAAGATCAAGGCACTTTTGGATTCAGTGTATGGTGAGAAACACTTCCTGGTTCATAGAGGGTATTCTCACTGATGGAAAGAACAAGGGGTGTGAAATTTCTTAAAAGATCACTAATTCCCTGATAACTTAATTACTTCCCCAGAGTCTTAACTTCCAAATATTATTACATTGGGGATTAGATTTCAACCCATGAATGTAGGAAGCAAATAAACATTCAAGCATTCTGCCTTCAGGATTAATTAAATGATTCATAATAGTTTTCAGGAGATAACATAATGGGTGCTCAGGAAAGCAAGACTTGCTGGTGGAAACATTGTATTATGGCAGTGATTTTCAATGTGTGGTCACTAGATCCTATGGGAACTTATTGGAAATGTAAATTACGGACCCTGCTAATCAGAAATTGTGGATGTGACAGTCCTCCAGATGATTCTAAGGAATGTTGGAATTTGAGAACCATGTGTTAAAGTGGGGACAGTAGATTTTGTTTGGGTGATTTGTGACTAGGAAAAAGAAGTTACTTTGAGGTAGCCCTTAGGAAAAAAGACAGAATTCTCGATGCCATAATTCTTCCTCTAACTAAAATTAACTTAATATGCTTGGAAGTAGATTTGATACTGTGAAGTTATAGGAAAGAACATTAATTTTAGAATATCATGTAGAATACTTTCTTGTCAGAAAATTTGCCATCACATCAAAAAACTAACTATTTTTAAGAATTTGTTCAAAGAAAATAGTTGTTGAGATGGGTATACAAAATATAGTACAAGAATATTTATGAAGGTATTAATTTTTTATACTATTGTTTTATTGAGGTAATATTGGATTGCAAAACTGTATGATCTAAGGTTCAAGTTCACACCTCTTCAAGTATATATTACCTCACCATATCCACCTCAAAACACACATATTCCTCCATCATAGTCCATTGTGTCTCCTTCCCTAAGGGTAAATTCCCTAGTCAGATTTCAAGGGTTGTTTTTACCTAGTTTTTGTGTTTCCCTTTGTTTTGTTATATTTCATAAATGTGTGAAATCATTCCATATTTATCTTTCTCCTTCTGCCTTGCTTACTCAGCATAATCCCCTCCAATTCCATCTATGCTGTTGTAAATAGTAAGATTTAAACTTTTTTCTATTATTGAAAAGTATCTCATTGCATATACATATGTATACATATAATATCTTAATCCATTCCTCTGTCCATGGGCACTTAGTTATTTCCATAGCTTGGCTATTTTGAATAGTGTTGCAATGACCATAGGATCTCTAAAGACATACAAATGGCAATAAAGATATTGTTCTTATAAGAAAATAATAGGAATATAGCTGGCCACAACATGGAGAAACACAGAGGGTGAGATCAACCAGTCTCCTGAAATTGATTCTAGAAAAGAAATTGAGTGTGAACACCTAGCAAAAAGAAAAAAGAAAAAAAGGAGCCCCAAACCAGCTATGGAACATTAGCAGTTCCCCAGGATGCCCAGGAACCAAAAAGGAGACTAAAAAAGAGGAATCCACTGGCATTCAACAGAGGTTGACTGGTTGGGGAGGACCAGGTCATCAAACATACAAGCAGCAACTCCCAGCCAACATGGAGTTCCAGCCCATAAACAACAAAACCCACCCTAGAGTTGGAATCTTTGGACACCTTCAGAGGTCCAAACAAGACCAGAAGGAGAAAGTATAGGAACCGGCTCCTCTACTCTTGCCACCAATCACTAAAGTCCAAGTACTCAGCAGATACCTGTATGAAGCAGCAATGCCATCAAGAAGAAAAGCCCACTGGCATCAGTGTTACTAGCACACCAAGGGCAGAGCAAATACAAAAGCAAAATATGGGAAGGATGAAAATCACAAATGACAAAACCAAAAATATTGAGATCAACACACCCCAGAAAGTAAGTCATCCCACTGAAACCAACAGCACAGTAAAGAAAAAAAATTATGACTGGACCAGTTTGCACTCCCACCATCAGTGTAAGAGAGTTCCTTTTTCTCCACATCTGTACCAACATTTGTTGTTGTCCATTTTATTGATATGGGCCATTCTTACTGGTGTAAGATGGTATCTCAGTGTGGTTTTAATTTGCATTTCTCTGATTATTAGTGATGTGGAAAATTTTTTCATATGCCTATTAGCCATCTGTATCTACTCTTTGGTGAAGTGTGTTTTTAGTTCTTCCCATTTTTGACTGGGTTTATTGCTTTGTTTTTGTTGAGCTGTAGGAGCTCTTTGTGGATATTTGTTATCAGACCCTTGTCACTTGACTGGAGGGCAAAAATTTTTTTCCCAGTCAGTTGGGTTTCTTTTTGATTTGTTTATTGTCTCTTTTACTGAACAGAAAAATTTTTGTTTGATATAGTCCAAGCTGTTTATGTTTTCCTTCATTTTTTTTGCCAGCCATAGTTGTTTCCCAAAATGGATTTCTGAGTTGAAATTCATGAAGGGTTTTGCCCAGGTTTTCTTCTATGTATTTTATGGTTACAGGTCTCACCTCCAGGTCCTTTATCCATTTTGAGTTAATTTTAGTACAGGTTGTGAGGGTGTTGTCCTGGTCCATTTTTTTACATGTTTTGATCCAGTTTTCCCAGCACCATTTGCTGAAGAGGTTATCCTTGTTCCAGAGTATGTTTTTTGCCCCTTTGTTGAAGATTAGTTGACCATGTATGTGTGGTTTTATTTCTGGGTATTTGACTCTGATCCATTGGTCTGTTTGTCTGTTTTTGTACCAGTACCATGTTGTTTTAAGTATTATGGCTTTGTAGTACAGTTTGAAGTCTGGAATAGTAATACCTCCGTTCTCTCTTCTGTTTGACAAAAAGGTTTTTGGCTATTCGGGGTCTTTTGTTGTTCCATATTAATTTCAGTAATTTTTGTTCTATCTCTTTAAAATATGTCATTGGGATCTTTATTTTTTAATTTTGTATTTATATATAAATTTCACAACATTGCAATCCCAGGGACTTACCTTCCCCCTACCCTCCCCTTCTTCCTCCACCCCTTTCCCTCCTGTTCAAAGTTGTGTTTTTATTGGAATTGCATTGAGTCCATAGATTGCATTTGGTACTATGGCTATTTTGACAATGTACTGGTCCAGCCACTTTGGAAGACTATGTGGAGGACCCTCAAATAATTGAAAGTGGATTTACCACTTTACCCAGCAATCCCACTACCCAGAGGACATGAAAACATTAATTCAAAAGGACACCTGTACATGCATGTTCATTGCAGCTCTGTTTACAATTGCCAAGGTTTGAAAACAAACCAAATGCTCCAAAACAGGTGATTGGCTAAAATAATGTGGTACATATACACGATGGAATACTTACTACACCTCAATCAAGGAGGACAAACACATGTCATTCACAGCAACATGGATGGAACTAGAAAGACTCATATTACCAGAAATAAGTCAAAAAGAAAAAGAGAAATACAGGATGGTCTCACTTATATGATGGACATAGGGAAAAACAAACAAACAAACAAGAAAAAAATAAAAACAACCAATGGGACTGAACAATGAAGCGAGAGAGGAGGAGGGGGAAGAAGGTGGGGGAGGTGAAGAGCACAAAAGACCAGGATGGTTAACAGGTGTTAGTGAAGTGGGAAAGCCCTGGGGTACACAATAATGCAATAATGTAATATAAATATAAATACACATATATACAAATTAAAATTTTAAATTAAATTAAATTTTAAAAAAGAAACAAACAAACAAACAAATAAAGCAACAAGGAGAGGGGCCAAAGTTAACAGAGGGGTCGTCAATGGTGGCTTGGGGGGAAGCTCTCCAATAACCATTTGCCTATACTGTAAAATCTAAAGTATGAATAAAATTAAAATCATAAAACAAAAAAATAATAAAATTTTTTTAAAAAGAAAAAATTATGAACAGACAGCAAAACAGCAGAGGAATTCAGAACTGTCATAATAAAAAATCAAGAAAATTTACAGAGAGGACAGAAAAGGAAAATAACAAGATGAAACCACAATCAGTGAATTAAGAAATGAGAATGAATTCTATAAAAAAATTTATGAAAGCTAACAGAATAGAGGAGCAAAAGAGATCAGGGAAAATTCAAGAACAAAGAACAGAAAAGATGGAAGAATGAATTAGCACTCTTGAAGATTCAAACTTAAGCAGGAGAGAAAAAACAAAGTAAGAAAGATACAAAGGGGAAAAAATTAAAGATACACGCAGGGAAATATCTGACAACTTGAGAAAAACCAACATCACAGTAATAGGCATCCCAGAAGGAGAAGAGAAAGACAAAGGAATGAGAAAATACTTGAAAAAATAGTAGAAGAGAATTTCCAAACAAGAAGAAAGAAATGAAATAGACTTACAAGAAGCCAGAAGAATACCAAAATACTTTAATGAAAAAAAAACTATAGTAAGACATATAATAGTTAAAATATCGAAAATTCAAACAAGCAAGTCTCATGTCAGACTTCACATTCAGGGCAAAAAAACAGTGGAGTGAGGTATACAAAAACTCCAAGATAAAAAATGTTAGCCAATGATACTTTATCCTGCAAAACTCTCTTTCATATATGCGGTGGAAATATGTTCTTTTTCAGACAAAACTGCCTAAATTTCACCATAACCAAGCAACTCCTTCAAGGAATACTACAAGAAACATTGAAATGTAAACCAATGGAAGAATGGACAAGGAGAAAGGAACAAGGAAAGAAATTGAACCACAGAAAAGAGAAGAGATGAATAAATTGGCAAGTACAAACCATCATATATCAATAATCACCTTAAATATCAACAGACTAAACACTGATAAAAAGAATCAGAGTACCAGAGTGGATTAAAATACAGAATCTGGCTTTCTGCTGTCTCCAGAACACACCTAACTACTAATGATAAATGTAGATTGAAAGCAAAAGGATGGAAAATAATCCTAAAAGCAATTAATTGGACCCCAGAAGAAGGCAGGTACAGTCATACTCATATCAGATAAAATAGATTTCAGGCTACAAACGGTAATAAGGGACAAAGATGGCTATTATATAATGATCAAAGGGACAGTACAGCAGAAAGACATAACACTTATCAATATATAGACACCAAACAAAGGAGCATCAAAATACACTAGACAAGTACTAGCATCTCTGAAAAAAGACATCAAAAAATACATATGTAGCAGGAGACCTCAACACCATACTCTCACCAAGGGACAGATCAACAAGACAAAAAACATACAAGGACACAGTAACCCTAAACAAATGCCTAGACCAAATGGACATAATAGACATCCAAGGAATACTGTACCCCATAAGAAAGGTATACACATATTTTTCAAGGACTCATGGATCATTCTCCAAGATCAATCATGTACTGGGCCACAGGACTAGCATCAACAAATTCACAAGGATTGAAATCAGACTAGTGATTTTCTCTGATCATAAAGGCACCAAACTAGAAATCATGACAAGAAAGGAAGGAAACCTCACATCTCATGGAGATTGAAGCTTTTACTATTGGAAAAAGAGTGGATTAATGAGGAAATTGAAGAAGAAATAAAGAAATATTTTAATATGAATGACAATGAGGATACAACCTTCCAGAATATATGGGATGCTGCAAAGACAGTAATAAGTGGGAAACATATAATAATACAGTCCCATATCAAGAACAACAAAATACCCAAAGAAGCAACCTAATCTCACATTTGTGAGAGAAAGAACAACAGAAAAACCCAAAAGCAAGTCAAAAGAAGGAGATAATTAAAAACACATGTCATTTGCAGCAACATGGATGAAATTAGAAAGACTCATATTAGAAGAAATAAGTCAAAAAAAAGAGAAATACAGGATGGTCTCACTTATATGATGGATATAGGGAAAAACAAACAAACAAGAAAAAATAAAAACAACCAATTGGAACTGAACAATGGAACTAGAGAGGAGGAGGGGGGAGAAGGAGGGGGAGGTGAAGAGCACAAAAGATCAGGATGGTTAACAGGTGTTAGTGAAGTGGGAAAGCCCTGGGGTACACAATAATGCAATAATGTAATATAAAGAAAAATGCACATACATAAAATAAATAAAATTCAGACAGAAATAAATGAAATTGAAACAAAAAAATGAAAAGATCAGCAAACTTAAAAGCTGGTTCTTTGAAAAGATAAAATAGACAAACATCTTGCAAGGCTCAAAAAAATTGAAGGGAGGAAATCAAATAAGCAGAGTCATAAATGAAAGAGCAAAACTTACAACAGTCAAAGCAGAAATAAAGAGGATAATTAGAGGTTAGTATGAATATTTATATGCAAACAAGTTCAACAATCTTGATGAGATGGAGTATTTTTTAGAAGCATACATCCATCCAAAACTCAATAAAGTAGACATAGAAACCAATCTCAGGTAGCGAAATTGAAACAGTAATAAAACGCCTCCCTAAAAAGAAAAACCCTGAACCAGATGGATTTACAAATGAGTTCTACCAGATATTCAGAGACAAACTGGTACCTCTCCCACAAAAACTCTTTCAGAAAATAGAGAAGTACAGTCTGTCAAATACAGTCTACAAAGCCAACATCACAGTAGTACCAAAACCAAATAAAGATAAAACAAAGAATGAAAAGCACAGGCCAATCTCCCTAATGAACACAGAGGTAAAAATTTGCAATGAAATGCTAGAAAATAGAATTCAGCAATCCACTGAAAAGATAATGCACAATGACCAAGTGAGGTTTATCCCAGGGAAACAAGGATGGTTCAACACCCGAAAATCATTTAATGTAATACAACACATCAGCAAAAAGAAACATAAGAACCATGTGATCATATTAATAAACACCAAGAAAACATTTGTCACAATTCGACATCCATTTATGATATAGGTCCTCGAAATTATGGGGATGGAAAAAACGTACCTTAACTTAGAAAAGCAATATGTGAAAAACCCATGGCTGGCTGGGCACGGTGGCTCGTGCTTGTAAGCTTCAGCCTATGAAGCAGCAGGGGCTAGGGATCGCAGTTCGAGTCCCCACCTGGGGCCCGTGGTGAGACCTAGTTCCAAAAAAAAAAAAAATAGCTGGGCATGGTGGTGCATGCCTGTAATCCCAGCTACCTGGGAAGCTGAGGCTGGGGATTGCTTGAGTCTGTGATACCCCGGGCAATGAGAGCCTGCGGTCCCACGGGCAAAAAATAGCGAAACCTAGTCTCAAAAAAAAAAAAAAAGAAAGAAAGAAAGAAAGAAAAACCCATGGCTAATTTACCCTAAACAGAGGAAAACCAAAAGCCTTCCCTCAAGATCAGGAACAAGACAAAGGTTCCCACTCTTACCACAACTTTTCAATATAGTTCTAGAAGTCCTAACTAAAGCAATTGGGCAAAAAAGAAAAAGAACATACAAGGGATCCAAAAGTAAACTATCTCTGTTTGCAGATGATAAGATAATAATATATAGAGAGAATCCTAAGAATTCTACAGAAAAACCTAATGAAAATAATAAATCAGTTCAGTAAGTTAGCAGGCTACAAAATCAACATACAAAAGTCAATAGCTTCCTATATGCAAAAAATCTCTCTGAAGAAGAAATAAAGAAAACTACTCCATTCATAATTGTACCAATGAAAATTAAATACATGGGAATAAACTTGACAAGAGATGTGAAAGTTTTTTACAAATAGAATTAAAAACCATTTTTAAAAGAAATAGAAGAAAAAAAGAAATGGAAAGATATCCACTGGTCTTGAATTGGAAGAATTAACAGTCAAAATGGCCATTCTACTAAAAGCAATCTACAGATTCATTGCAATTCCAATAAAAACCTCAATGTAATTCTTCAAAGAAATTGAAAAATTATTACTAAAACTCATTTGGAACAATAAAACCTCGAATAGCCAAAACTTTCCTGGCTAATAGGAGAAGGAATGAAGGTATTACACTCCAGACTTTAAATTGTATTACAAGCCATAATAATTAAGACAGCATGGAACTGTAACAAAAACAGACACGTAGACCAATGGAACAACATTTGAAAGCCCAGAAATAAAATCACACATATATAATCAGTTAATCTTTGACAAAGAAGTAAAGAATATACACTGTAACACGGATTGTCTCTTCAATAAGTGGTGCTGAGAAAACTGGACTACTATATGGGAAAAAAAAGAATCTAGACTACTCCCTCACATCATGTACAAAAAACAAATCAAAGTGGATAAAAAACTTGGATATGAGACCTGAAACCATAAAATACATAGAAGAAAATATGGGCAAAACACACCCAAGACCTACACTTCAGAAACCTCTTTCAAGGCACAACTACAGATGCTAAAAAAAAATTAAGGAAAACATAAACAGCTGGGACTACATCAAATTAAAAGCTTTTGTATAGCAAAAGAGACAGTAACCAAAACAAGAAAACACCCAACCAAATGGAAAAAAATTTTCACCCTCCATACAAATGATAAGGGTCTGATAACAAAAATCATAAAGAACTCACACAACTTTAAAAAAAAAAAGAAAAAAACAGTCAAAATGGGGCAAAGAGCTAAAAAGACATTTCTCAAAAGAAGAAAGCAAATCACCAATAGGTATATGAAAAAATACTTAACATCACTATCATCAGGGAAATGAAAATCAAAACTACACTGAGATACAATTTCACACCTGTAAAAATGGCTCAGATTAAAAAAAAAAACAGGCAACAACAAATGCTGGTGTTGATGTGGAGAGAAAGTAACACTTTAACACTGCTGGTGTGAATGCAAACTGGTCCAACCACTATGGAATGGTGTGTGGAGGACCCTGAAACTACTAAAAATGGAACTACCATTTGATCCAGCAATTCCACTTCTGGGAAGATACCCAAAGGATACAAAGACATTAATTCAAAAGAACACCTGTACTCGGATGTTTATTGTAGCACTATTTACAATAGCCAGGATATGAAAACAACCCAAATGCCCCAAAACAGACAACTGAATCAGAAAGCTGTGGTATATGTACACAATGGATTATTCATCAATCAAAGAAGACAAACGTGTCATTCACAGAAACATGAATGGAGCTACAAGGAAGCATGTTAGTGGAAATAAGCCAGAAAGTAAAAGAGAAATACTGGAATGGTCTCACTTTTATGTGGGATATAGGGAAAACAAACAACAGACAAGAAAAATTTGAAATTATATGTCAGCAGAACTGAAGCATAGAACAAGAGAGGGGTGGGAGTAAAATCAAGGCATGGTTGGGCATAAGAGATTAAGATGATGGTTCACGGGTGACAATGTGGTAGGAGAACCTTGGGATAGACAATGATGTCTAGCATTGTGTGTGTGTGCAATATATATATATATATATATGTGTGTGTGTGTGTGTGTGTGTGTGCAGTCAAATTTTAAAAATAAAATTAATTATTAAAAAAATAAAATGTTCCTATTAATAAGGCTTATATCTGGTTCCTCGATGCTGTTCCATCAGTCTGTAATATTTATTTTTATTCCAATAAGACCAATTAGTGGGTAACAGAAGGATAGCAGTAAGGTGTGTATAATTCAGGTCAAAGTGTTTAATTACATTGTGAAGAATAGAATTGGATTTATAGTGCTGAATTTAATGTAGTATTAACTGATGTTTCTTTGTATATACTATGCATATCTGAAATTTGTATATATTTTGCATATCTGAAACTTATGTAATGTTATAATGCACTGCGTCGATACTATAAATAAGTGTGCAATGATATATTCAACGTGCTGAAAACTAAAATATTTCCAAGAATATTTCACCCAGAAAAGTTTTCTTATGAAAATGAGAAATAAACGTTTTAAAACAAGCACTGAGGGATTTTTATCATCACTAAATGTGCCTTACAATAAATAACGAACTTTTCACACTAAAATGAAAAGTTATTATTACTAACAAAAACTTCTCAAAATACGGCGTAAACTTTTCAGTGAATATAGTGGTGTATTAATTTAACTGTAGCAAAAAATTTTAATGTATTATAAGTAACTGCAGCTTTAATAATTTGTTAATGAATGCACAGTATTAAAAGAGGTAAATCATGACATCAAAAATAAAAATGTGGGAGTAAAGAAATAGAATCTTTTGTATGTAGTCAAAATTATTGCCATTGTAAAACAGACTGGATGCCTTCTTGCTGTCTCAAAATAATAGGTCTATGCAGCTGTCAAATTATAAGTCTAATTATAGTAGAATATTATCATTTAATACTCCCTCCCAGAAATTAAAAGCAAGTATTATTTTCAATCCTGAGCAATAATTTTTTCCATCTGGAAAAAATCTCAAAATCTAGTGAATAACTTTTCAGTCCTTTACGACACCCACATCCACAGCTGCAAAAAGCATGACCTTGGCACAGAGTCAACGAATAGTAACCACTCTTTCTCCTGAGGGTTCTACAATTCAGTGAATGCCTAGTCACTATTAAGTACCAACTTTAAGCTAAACTTTGCTGTTTGGGAAACTGATGTAATTGATTTTCTCACTCCCACCTAGCTTGAGAAACTGGCTAAATAACCAGTTTACTCCTCTATCAGCTTGCTTGGTGGGTAGGGAGAAAGGGAGCAGAATGAGAAGAAAAGTTTGAATCCAGAGTTTCAAGTGTACTGCCAAAAGGCAATTTTAAGGGAAGACCATTCCAAGAAGCAATGCTGACTTCAGCTCCTTTTGATGTTTCCAAAGCCCAACAACTAACTGCCTGGTCTGCCTGGATGTCACACACACTCCCAATTGTCAATCCTTTGTAACTGCTTTGATAGAGAAACGGCCCCATCTATACATGTGAGCAATGATTAGACAGAGTTTCTTTTCATATTCCACATTATGGTGCCATTTGAGAATTTAATATTTCCAGTTTTTTAATCTAGGGAAATTCAGGAGATATAAAATATAATTAACTCTGGTATTGTAAGAAGGTAACAGTATGAATAGATCTAAATTCTACTGGTACCTTGGATAACTTGCACTAACTTCACTAAAACTAGCATCATTTTTACAAACTGAACAATCTTACATACTTAATTTTCATTATGAAATGTGAAATTAGACTTTAAGAAAGGTAAACAATTATTTTTTTTATTCCAAGTAACAAAACTGGAAGGATCATCTTCTCACAAAAGCAGCACAATACTTAGAGTCCCTTGCTAAACTGTTTCCCACGTTCTCAAATCAAAAATACATCCAAAGAAATGTTCATTGTAAACTGAGTATTAGTCCCACAGAGATTTGACAGCTGTGCTAGCTTCTAGGGTTTGATGAAAATCCTTTGTGCTATTTGAAGCTCTCATATTCCACCCCAGCTTGCAGGCATGGAAAACATGCAAATATAAGGAAACATGTCACATCTCATGTTATTAAAAACAGGCATATAAATGTGTTTACAATTTGAATGCAACTTAATTCGGTTGACAAAACCCTAGATTTAATATTTAAAATTCTCCCCACTGCTTGCAAAACAGAAATGTTTTTTAATCAACCACTATTCTAATTTTAACATAGGTTTTTAAGGAGCAGCATTTAAGTCTGGACACCTGGTTCCTGTCAATAGTGTATTATTCTGTAGAGAAATGAGCTTTTTATCTAGACAGCAACACACATTTCCTTACACCAAAGCATTCAGCTGTCACAGTAAACATTTTAACCACTTAAACTTATAATCACTATCTTTTTATTATTTAAAAAATTATATATATATATATTTCACATCTTTGTAATCCCCAGGGTTCACCCAACTTCTCCCTTCCCACACAGTTCCCACCCTCTCCCACACCCCCACCCACTAAGTTGTGTTCCTCGGTTTGTTTGGTTGTTAGTTTGTTTTGACTTTCCTCCTGGCGTTTTGTTTGTTTTTCCTTTTCCCCATATATTAGTAAATCCATTTGAATTCTGTCCTTTTCTTTCTGACTTGTTTGCACAATATGATTTCTTCTAGATACATCCATGTTATCATAAATTAATCAAATTTGTGATTTTTTTACTTATTTACTTATTTCAGTTTTATTGGTATAGAATTGACATAAAGTATACATGTCATAGTTGACCTTTAAGACATACCACATAATTATTTGATATTTGTATATATTGTGAAATTATTACCACAATAAGTAGCTAACATCCATCACTATTTAGAATTTATTTTTCACTTGTAATGAGAACTTTTTTTAAAATTTATATATATCATTGTAATCCCTGAGGATTACAAACCTCCCCTCCCTGACTGCTCCAGCTAGTCCCCCACCCCAGTTGCGTACTTTCATTTGGTTGTCCATATATTACTGAAACCATTTGGTTTCTGTCTTTTTCCTTCTTACTTGTTTCTTCCAATATGATTTCTTCTAGGTAGCACATGCTACCAGAAAATTATCAAAATTGTCATTTTTAATTAATGTGTAATATTCCATTGTGTATATATAACACATCTTTTTCATCCAGTCATCTGTCTTGGGCCTTTTGGGTTGTTTCCATGTCCTTGCAATTATAAATAGTGCTGCAGTAAACATCCAGGCACAGCTGTCCCTTTGTATAAGCATTGAGGTCTCCTTTGGGTAGATTCCCAGAAGAGCAATTGCTGGGTCAAATGGTAGTTCCATTTTCATTAGTTTGAGGGTCCTCCACACAGCTTTCCATAGTGGCTGAACCAGTTTACATTCCCACTAGAAGTGTAACAAAAATTAATGAAATTTATATGGAATAACAAAAGACCTTGAATATCAAAAAGCCTCCTGACCAAAAAAAGAGAAAATGGAGGTATTACTATCCCAGACTTACAAAGCCATAGTAACTAAAACAACTTGGTACTGGTACAAAAACAGACAGTCAGACCAATGGAACATAATTGACTGCCCTGAAAGAAAACCACACATATATATATATATAGTCATAGATATATATAGTCATAGATATATATAGTCAGTCAATCTTTGACAAAGGAAAGAAAAACTTACACTGGAACAAGGACAATCTCTTCAATAAATGATGCTGGGAAAAATGGGCCAAGACATGCAAAAAAATGAACCAAGATACCTCCTTAACACCTTGTACAAAAACCAACCCAAAATGGATAAAAGACTGAATGTAAGACCTGAAATCATAATATACATAGAGGAAAACTTGGGCAAAACCCTCTATAATCATTATCTTATTGAATTTATCCCTCAAAAGGTAAAATATTAGCAAATTCAGGATGACATGTTCCAATGGGAACAGCAGAAATTTACATAGCTATTTTCAGTTCACAGAGATTTTAAAGTTTTATATTTTAATACATGACAAGAAAAGGAAAAACCTTACCCTTTCTACCAGGATATTCTGTAGAGAACTTCATGCTTCTACAGCTACAAGAGGAAGTAACACAGCAAAAGAAAAAAAATGTTTACCTCTAAAAGGAGGTAAAACAGCTCATCAGCATCACTCAGTTAGTAGAAAAGCCATCCCCTCTGAGGAAATCATGGGCAAAGAAAATCGAAATTTTGGCCTTGATAAATTCAGAGTTTCCATTATTTGTATACTTCAGTCAGAAACAGAGTACCTTACCTTAATTTACCATGTTTTACCATAGCTTTCCCAGCCTATTCTGAAAGTTAAAAGTGTAAAAACTCTACTTAACCATTAGAATTTACTAAGCAATTTAAGAATAAAATGAAAAATAAGTTGCAAGGTCTATAGAATACTGATCATTTCTAACTAGAGATCAAACATTGTTTTTTCACAAATATTTCTCCTATATGACTTGTTACTTAGCATGATGTCTTCCTGATTCAGTCTTGCAAGGCATGGAATGGATATTCCATGATATATACATTTTTACCCCTCTCTAGGCTATCAGGAGTCTGCTACATAGCTTACTAAGCTTACAGAAGTTTACTACACTTCCAGACATCATTATGTCCCATGGATGAAATGGCTGCTCGTGTTAAAAGAATGAGTGGTCCCTCTCATCTTATTCTGTCATCTCATTGTCTTCTGCATCTTTTTTTCTTTTGTGTATGTGTGTGTGCATGTGTTCCAAAACTGAGTTTTAGCCTGGCTATTTGAAATAAATGTTTCCAAACCATATAGTATTTAGATTACATTGTTTTCTTCTGCCATCTTATTTGTTCAAGTGTTAAAGGGTGCAATAAGAACTTCCTTGGAAATCAAGGACAAACTTGATGGGTCACCAAACTGAAATAATCTGAGACCACCAGAAACACTATATTTATCTATGTCTCATAAATATTATTAAAATTCTTCTGAGGCATGTTCTTGAGTTAAACATTGTTCTTTCCGTATACACATTTGCCTCTGAAAATGTCAATTTTAATACATTAAATTCTTAGTACTTATTGGTATGTTGCACATGGGTGTAAGAAGAATAAAATGTGAAATAATGAATAAAGTTTCTCAGAAAAGAGAAGTAAAGATTTGAAAGATGAACATTTCATTAGTTTTCATTAATAACCATTCAACATACTTACATATTAGAACATCATTAAATACAGAAAGAGCAAAGATTGGAAACCAAACAATGTGTGAGATATTTGAAGTAGATCTCATTAATTCCTCCCAATGCTATTTTTACTATATTTTTAATTTTTATCTTCTTTAAACTTTAAAAAAGAAACCTTTTCATTAAATTGTTTTTCTTTTATCACTGTAGTCCCCATAATTCTCCCACCACCATATAATCCATGAACTATCACCATATTCCCTTGAGTTGATTGATCCCTGTCTTGTTTTGCCTACTCCTTCCCATTCCTTTCCTATATGCTTCAGTTCTATTATCATTTTGGTAGTTTGACATTTTCTTGACCTTTAGTTTGATTTCTCTATATTTCATATTAAATAAAACCATCCAGTATTCATCTTTATCCTTCTAATTTCAGCTAGAATAATTCTTTCCAGTTCCATCCAAGTTGGTGCAAGGGACATGAGTTTGTCTTTTTTATTGCTGCATAATAGTCCATTACGTAAATATACCACAACTTTTTGATTCATTCATCTATTTTGGGGTATTTGGTTTGTTTCCATATTTGGTTATTGTAAATAGTGCTGCAATAAAATAGGAGTGCAGGTTTTCTTTTGAATTAGTTCTTGTGTCCTTTCAGTAGATTCCCAGTAATGAAATCACTGGATCATCAGGTACATCTAAGTGACTGGACCAGTTTACATTCCTACCAGCAGTATAAGAGTGTTCCTTTATCTTCACATCCTGGCCAGGATTTGTCATTTCCAGTTTTTTTTTTTTTTAACATTGGCCATTCTCACTGGAATGAAATGGTATCTCATTGTGGTTTAGATTCACATTTCCTTGATAATTAGTGGTGTATAATTTTTTTCAAATGCCTGTTGGATATTTGCATTTCTTCTTTAGAAAAGTGTCTTTTAGTTATTATAGTTTGGGATATGAACTTTAAATGGCTCTCTGGGGCCTTCTTTTGCTTTTGGATTTTCCTCTTTCCAGATTTTTGGATCTGTTCACATGGAAAAAAATGAAATGATTATGGTACTGTTGCAAGTCATAAGATCTCAATAAAAACTTAACATAGAGGATAAAACAAACAAAGCCAGGGACAATGCATACGGCTATGTAGTTCATAAGACTGGATGAAACATAAGCCAGAGTATTCTTAAACAGTGATTCTTCACATGGAGGAAAATATGTGATTTTTTTTATAATTTAAGGGTAAAAGTTTATTAGAAAAATGAGAAGGCAAAAGAGAGGGACCTGCATAGTCACATGGGGGTAGGGAAACTAGAAATGTGTAATTTTCTACTTCACCAAAGGGAATCCTTTTAATCTGAGGAATATGTTAGACTGGAAGGGATACTTTTCCCCTTAATTTGATAAATTAAACAAATGGACTAGAGATGACCCTGATTAAATATAGTATTTTCAAAAATCTTCTGAAGAGAGTGTACAAATGAAAGAGAGTAA
Source organism: Uropsilus gracilis (assembly GCA_004024945.1). Classification (NCBI taxonomy): domain Eukaryota; kingdom Metazoa; phylum Chordata; class Mammalia; order Eulipotyphla; family Talpidae; genus Uropsilus; species Uropsilus gracilis. The sequence continues at coordinate 21,375 of PVHY01006108.1, forward strand.
ATTTGGAGTCAAGGAAAATAGTCAGGATTATTGTAATAATTCAAGCATAACTTGAAAATGGTTTGGAGTTGGGAAGTATGAATAGGTAACAATCAATTGAAAATTGGATTTCAGAAAGACTCAATATCAAGAAATGGGTTAGGTATTCAGAAAAAGAATAGACTGAATTGCTATTTCCTCAAGAGGAGGTAGTCAGGAGGTCAGCTGTTTTAAAGCATAAGTAAAAGCCATTGCAATACATTGAACTTCACAGAGACAGCAGGTTCACAGATCCAGGCATATATATATATATATATATATCAGACTATATATCGTTGGAGGGTGAATATAAATCTCAGAATCCCCTCTTCAGGTTCAATTAATTTGCTAGAAGAGATCACAGAAAATTAAAAATCCATTTAGTCATTAAATGACTTTAGTGACTTAGTACAAAGAATACTAAATGGTAATAATCAATAGAAAAATGAAGAGATACATTAGGATAGGAAAAAAAGGATGTTCTGTTGCTTTGGGCTTGGGGTCCAGTACTGGGACACAGAAACATCCTGATTCTCCAACTGAAATCTCTACTATGCTCCTCCTTTTGGGTTTTGAGGAAGGGGTCATTACATAGGCAGGGTTGATTAAATCACTGACTATTGTTGTCAGTCTCCATCCACACTCCCTTCCTCCACTGTCTAAATATGGGAATGGATATTTCAACCCGATAACATTGTCTTGTTATCTGGGAAAGCATTCCACATCCTTAAGTGCTTCCAAACATCAACCCATTTACATTGCAAAGCATATCTTTATTACTCTCAACACTTAGCGAATCCAAAGGGTTTAGGGAACTGTGAGCTTAAAACTGTGGGAGAATCCAATTTACTTTTTCAAAAAAGGTAAAAAGAATTGATAAAGATCAAAAAGAAAAATTTGGAACTGAAAACAAAATGCAGTAAGCAAAATAAAAATCTAAATAAATGGCCTAAGAACAGTAAAGATGGCAAAAGAAATAATCAGTAACTAAAAGAAAGAACAATGTAACTTACACAATATAAAAAACTGAAAGAAAATGAACTAAAATTTCATTAAGATAAATTGAGAGTTACAATTGTATTCCTCAGTACATATATGCCCCACTCAACTTCCTCAAAACCACTAAAGTCACTTTCCTATGTGTATCCATCCACTATCTCTTTATTCTTTCCTTGTTTCTGGTCTTGAGAATATTCAAAAGATATTGTTGCATTTCAATATTCACATAGTCCACAAAATATTTTTAAACTTTAAGTCATTGTAAACATTATATAATAAATATATATATAACAGATTTTTATGAATATTGACAACAAAATTCTCAGTGAAATATCCATGAAATATCTAGGTATCTTCATCTTCAATTACCAACAATCACTTTCCTCATTATATACAAAGCTAACAGAAACATAAAGAATGGAATCTTACAAAGTATATTTTCTGCCATTGATATAATTTTACAAATTCATAACAAAATATTTAGAAAATCCCCTCTTAATTTTACATTAAATATTTATAAATAATATTTAGTCAAAAATAATTATCCTATATGAAGCATCAAATTGTGTTGACTGAGTGATAATAAAATCACAGCATTAAAAAATTGTGGTATGAGACTGTGGTAAGCCATCCTGCTGTCTATGTTGGCATGTCCATGTCCTCTCTGTTTGTATTGAACATCCTCATCACTGGTTGTCAGGGTAAGCATCCTGGTCCTGATTCCAATTGTCCTGCAAGCATTAGGCTCACCAATCTGCATAAGTCCTTTTATGATTGATTGCACATGTGTATATTTTTTACATCATTGTATACCCTAAGGTTCTCCCACCAATTTGTCACCCATCAATGTCTTCTTAATCTCTTGTGCTCCTTCACCCCTACTTTCACACTCCCTTTCCCTCCCTTGTTTATCCTTTAGTTTTTTATTTATCTTTGTTGTTTACATATATATTTATATATATACATATTTATATCACTGTATTCTGATTAGTTCTGCTGTCCTTTTGTCAGCTTGAATTTTCTCTTGTCCTTTTGTTTGTTTTCCCTATATCCTGCATATAGGTAAGATCATCCAATATTTTTCTCTTTTTCTTTCTGGCTTATTTCTGCATGCAGAGTTGGCCAGGTCAGGGCCATGGGGGAGGAGGAGGGGAGGAGCTGGGTGACCTAATATTCCCCCAGACCCCCAGGAATCTTCATGCTCTCTTTCTCTGGGTGTTCCCTCACTCTCATGCTACTTGTGCTTCCTTCTTGGGTGATGCTGCCCTTTTATCCTCTCCTCTGAGGCTCAAGTAAGCCTACTCACATATGTACACAGCCACTGGACCCAAGCTTGTACACAATCATGGGGAGAGGGAAACACCAAAGGCACTGGTCATATAAGCTAATGGAGGAAAAAACCTGACCAACTCACTTATCTGCAAGACTAATGCTAGGTGAAATAAGTATGAGGGAAAAAGATAAATATCAAATGTTTTCACTAATATGTGGAATACAGTGTTTACTAAAGTAAGAGTCAGATAAAGACATGCTTAAATACCAACACTTGAAAGCTCACTACAGAACTGTATCACGAAGGTTGGAAAAGATGGATAAGAAGAAAGAGGAAAGAAATCACAGTGGGCTATGGATGATTTTGTAGTGTGTATGTGTACACTACAGTGATAATACCTGATAAGGACACCAAATATTAAGTCAATTAATTATTTTGAAAAAATTTAGTATGGTGCCAGGACAGAGCTTAGAAATAAATTTATAGATATAAATATATTTAGTCATTGAAGTGATCCAATGCTCTCATTGTACGTATTCTGAAATATACTGTGTATGAGCTCTTTTTTTCTCTAATTTATTTATGTATAAATTTCACATCATTGTAATCCCAGGGATTTACGCCCCCCACCCTCCCCACAAATCCCCCCTTTCCCTCCTGCCCAAAGTTGTGTGCTTCAGTTTGGTGATTAGGTCGTTTTGACTTTTCCTCAAGGCTTTTGTTTATTTTTTCACTATATCCCATATATTAGTAAAACCATTTTGTTTCTGTCTTTTTCTTTCTTATTTATGCTAATATTTCTTCTAAGTACGTCCATGTTGTCATAAAATCATCAAATTTGTCATTTTTAATTGATGAGTAATATTCCATCGTGTATCTATATCACATTTTTTTTCATCCAGTCATGTGTTTTGGGACATTTAGGTTGCTTCCAAGTCCTTGCAATTATAAATAGTGCTGCAGTAAACATCCGAACACAGGTGTCCCTTTGTACCCACATTGAGGTCTCCTTTGCTTAGATTCCCAAGAGAGCAATTGCTGGGTCAAATGGTAGTTCCACTTTCATTAATTGAGGGTCCTCCACACAGCTTTCCATAGTGGCTGGACCATTTTACATTCCCACACAGCAGTGTAAGAGTGTTCCTTTCTCTCCACATCCCCGCCAGCACTTGTTGTTGCCTGTTCTTTGGACGTGGGCCAATCTTACTGGTGTAAGATGGTATTTCATTGTGATTTTGATTTGCATTTCCCTTATTGCTAGTGATGTTGAGCAATTTTGTGACATGTTGAGCAATATGTGCCTGTTGGCCATTTGTATTTCCTCTTTGAAGAAGTTTCTTTTTAGTTCTCCCCATTTTTTGATTGGGCTTCTTGTTTTGCTTAGTTGTGTGTGTTCCTTGTGGATCTTTGTTATTAAACCCTTATCACTCTTGTGGAGGGCAATATTTTTTTCCATTCAGTTCGGCTTCTTTTTGTTTTCTCTGTTGTCTCTTTTGCTGTACAGAATCTCTTTAGTTTGATGCAATCCCATCAGTTTATGTTTTTCTTCATTTTTTCCCATCTGTAGATGTGTCCAGAAAGGGTTTTCTGAATTGTAATTCATAGAGTTTTGTCCAAGTTTTCCTCTATATGTGTTATGGTTTCAGGTCTGACATCTAAGTCTTTTATCCATTTTGAATTGATTTTTGTACATGGTGTGAAAGAGTTGTTTTGCTCCATTTTTTGGCATGTCTTAGTCCAATGTTCCCAGCACCGTTTATTGAAGAGACTATCTTTGTTCCAGTGTAGATTTTTCCCTCCTTTGTCAAAGATTAGTTGACTGTATATGTGTGGTTTTATTTCCGGGCACTCAATTCTGTTCCATTGGTCTGATTTCCTGTTTTTGTACCAGTACCAAGCTGTTTTAATTATTATGGCTTTGTAGTATAGTTTGAAGTTTGGAATTGTAATAGCTCTGTTCTCTCTTTTACTGGTCAGGTGGCTTTTTGATATTTGAGGTCTTTTGTTATTCCATATGAATTACAGTAATTTTTCTTCTATCTCTTTAAAAAATGTCATTGGGTAGTATTGAATCTGTAGGTTGCTTTTGGTAGGATGGCCATTTTGATGATATCAATTCTTCCCATCCATGAGCAGGGAATGTCTTTCTATTTTTTATGTCTTCTATCTCTTTTAGCAGTGTTCTAAAGATGTCTTTGCATAGTTCTTTCACGTATTTTATTAGGTTTATTCCCAGGTATTTAATTTTTTTGTTGTAATGGTAAATGGGATGGTTTTTCTGATTTCTTCTTCTATTTGACCTTTTGCATATAGAAAAGTTACCAACTTCTGTGTGTTGATTTTGTATCCAGCTACCTTGCTGAACTGGTTTATTATTTCAAGCAATATTTCTGTGAATTTTTAAGGTTATCTATATAGAAAATCACATCATTAGCATTATAATGACAGCTTCAGTTCCTCTTTACCTATTTGTATCCCTTTATGTCTTTCTCTTGTAGTATTGCCCTAGTTAGAACTTCCAGTACTTTGTTAAAGAGTAATGGGGAGAGTGGGCATCCTTGCCTGATTCCAGATCTTAATTGTAATGATTTTAGTTTTTCCCATTTGGAGTGATCTTTGCTGTAGTTTTGTCATAATGGCTTTTATTATGTTGAGGTAGGTCCTTTAATCCCCAATTTTTCAAGGGCTTTTGTCATGGATGGATGCTGGACTTTGTCAAATGCTTTCTCTGCATCTACTGATATGATCAAGTGGTTTTGGTTTTTCTCTTTGTTGATGTGGTGTATTATGTTAATTGATTTCTGGATGTTAAACCATCATTTTGTCCCTGCGATAAATCCCACTTGGTCATGGTGAATAATGCTTTTTATGCATCATTGGATTCAATTTTCCAGAATTTTGTTTAATTTTTTTGTATCCATGTTCATAGGAAAATTAGTTCTACAGTTTTCTTTCTTGGTGCTGTCCTCATTTGATTTTGGTATGAGTATGATGTTTGCTTTGTAGAATGTTTTCCTTCTCTCTCAATTTTTGGGAAAAGTTTTAGTAGTGCAGGCGTTATTTCATCTTTGAACGTCTGGTAGAATTCATTTGAATAGCCATCAGGTCCTGGGCTCTTGTTTTTAGGCAGAGTTTTGATGACTGCTTCAATATTGCTGGTTGTGTTTAGTTTATTTACGTTTACCATATCTTCCTTGTTTAATTTTGGGGAGTTGTATTTTTCTAAGAATCTGTCCTTCTCATTCAGATTGTTGTATTTATTTCCATACAGCTGTTCATTGTAATATCTTATTATCCTCTGGACTGCTTTTGTGTCTGTTGTGATTTCTCCTCTTTCATTTCTGATCCTCTTTATTTGAATTTTCTCTCTTCTTTTCTTTTGTGAGCTTTGCAAGGGGCTTATCAATTTATTTATTTTTTCAAAGAACCAGCTTTTGGTTTTATTGATCTTCTGGATAGTCTTTTTGGGTTCTCATTTATTTCTTCTTTTGTTTTTGTTATTTCTTGTCTTCTGCTGGCTTTTGGGGTTTTTTGTAGTTCTTTTTCTATTTTTTTTGAGTTGGTAGATTACATTGTTTTTTGGTTAGTTTCTTGGTTTTTGATATTGGCCTGTATTGGTATGAACCTTCCTTTTAGATATGCTTTTGCTGCATCCCAGACATTTTGGATGTTGTATCTTCTTTGTCATTTGTTTCGAAGTAAGTTTTAATTTCTTCTTTAATTTCTTCAATTACCCATTCTTCATTTAGTAGCATGTTGTTCAGTCTCCAGGTGTTGGATGTTCTTCTTGTTTTCCTTTAATTGTTGATTTCTAGTTTGGTATCTTTATGGTCTGAAAAAAAAGTTGGTATGATTTTAATCTTTGTTTATTTATTTATGTTTGCCTTGTAGCCTAGTATGTGGTCAATTTTAGAGAATGATCCATGTGCCTTTGAGAAGGTTTATTCTTTCCTTGTGGGTGTAGCATCCTGTAGATATCTATTAGGTCCATTTTATCTAGGTCTTTTAAGGCTTTTGTGTCTTTGTGTAGCTTTTGGCTTTTTGATCTTTTGAGTGGGGTGTTAAAGTCTCCTACGACATATGTGTTTTCATCAATATTTGTTTTCAGTTCTCTTAGTAGCTGTCTTATGAATCTTGGTGCACCCTCATTTGGTGAATATATGTTGATAATTGTTATGTCTTTTTGGTTGGTTGAACCTTGAACCATTAGGTAGTGACATTCTTTATCCTTTGTTACTTTTTTAATTTTGAAATCTGCTTTGCTTGCTATAAGAATGACTACCCCTGCCTTTTTTGGGGGGCCATTTGCTTGTAGAATTTTTTTCCATCCTTTTACCTTCAATCCATGCTTGTCTTTTGGGTTTAGATGTGTTTCTTGGAGGCAGCAGAATGTTGGGTTCTGTCTTTTAATCCAGTCTACAACTCTGTGTCTTTTGTTTGATGAATTTAGCCCATTGACATTTAGAGTAATTATTGATGTTTGAAGATCTAACTATGGGTTCCTCATGATCATTTCAAATTGTTTTAATTTTATCTTTCTTTTCTTTTTATTATTTTTCCTTTTTATTCTTCTGCAGTTTTCAGTCTTAGGGCTTCCTGCAGGAGTTCTTGGAGTAGGGATTTGGTGGTAGCAAATTTCTGGAGGTTTTGTTTGTCTGAGAAGGTTCTAATTTTTCCTTCATAAAGGAAGGACCGTTTTGCTGGGTAGAGTATTCTTGGTTGGCAATTTTTGTCTTGGAGTGTTTTGATGATGTGGCCCCATTCTCTCCTTGCTTGGAGTGTGTCTTCTGAGAAATCTGAGGAGAGTTTAATTGGCTTTCTTTTGTAGGTTATCTGTTTCCTCTCTCTTGTTATTCTCATAATTTTTTCTTTATCTTTGGCTCTTAAAAGTTTTACTACGATGTGTCTTGCTGTGTTTCTTCTTTCAATAAAGTAGTTTGGTGTCCTTTTTGCTTCCTATATGTCTATTTTCATTTCTTTCTTCATAGGGAAATTTTCCTCCATTATTTCATTGAAAGCCTTTCAGACCCTATGTCTTTCTCTTCTTCTTCTGGGATTCAAATTACTCTTATATTTGTTTTCTTTAGGGTATCTGACAGATCTCTGATTTTTTTCTTCTGTCTTCTTACTTTTTTTCTCTCTCTCTCTCTTTCTCTACTTCTGTATCCTCTAGTGTGCTCATTCATTCTTCTATTTCTCCTAATCTGCTTTCCTGGCTCCCCCCTGCATTTCTCAGTTGTTCTATTGCTCCTCTTATGCACTCTATCTCCTGCAGCTTCTTATTCAGAGCTTGAATTTCATTTTTCTGTTCATCAATGATATTGCTCATTTTGCTGCATTCTTTTCTATATCTTTCTGCTACTTTTTTTTAACTCATTGAAAGCTTCTAATCTCTTGCTTTCCCTTTTCTACCCCTCTTCCTTGGCATCTTTTAGTGCTTTTATCATATTGATTCTGAATTCTTTGTCTGAGATATGAAGCATTTCTTCCATGTCATCCATATTGGTTTCTGCAGATTGTTTATCCTTTGGTGGTGAGTTATTTTTCTTAGGGTTTGCTTGAATATTTGCTTTCTTCCTCCTTCCTGTGTTATTCTTTTGGATTTGCTCTACGTATTGAGTGACTACTGCTTTACTATTAGATGGCATGTTGAAGCCTATCTAGTTATGGTTAATTCTGCCTTTGTGCTTTTGCTGCTATGGTGATTATATTTTGTTTCCATTGGTTATTTGGGGGGACAAGCTCCTTTTCAGAGAATGGATTTAGTGACTACATGTGGTTTCTATTGTATTGTCTGTCTTCTTTTTCATTGTTTCTCCTCTTTTAGATTGATGGGTCTTAAATATTTTTTAGTGCCTCCAAGCATCTAGGGCTTGTCATATAAATCTTTTTGACTGAGGTGTCTTGATGGTCTTAGGTAGTGAGTGTCCTTGTTTTCCAAGTTTGCACCAGTGCTGCACAGTGGTGCTGGGCTTCAGGGTGCAAGTTAGTGACCTCCAAGTTGACTTTCTTGGCCGAAAAATTCAGTCCGCACCTAGCTGAACCACTAAGGCCCATTCAATTACAAAGTTGCTGCCCCACCCCACCTTGTAACTGGGAGTAGAACCCTCACCTGAACTCCCCCTGGCTGCTGGGATGGGAGCTATATGAGCTCTTTTAAGTTAAAACTCTTTTATGAAATAATTCAACTTAAAGTACCTATATTTTACTTAAAATGATATTTTGCTTTTTCATTATGAAATTATTTCTAGTAAAACAAAAGTAATTGAGGATTACATGTTTCTGAATAAAACCTTAAAAGAATACACTAAAAAGTATTTGAATTGATAACTGAGTTCAGCAAGCTTGCAAGACATTGAGTCAATAACAATAGTATTGCCAGGCACCATGGCCTGTGCCTATAAGCTTCAGCCTATGAAGCGGCCAGGGCTAGGGATCGCAGTTCGAGTCCCGCCTAGGGCCCGTAGCGAGACCTAGTTCCAAAAAAATAGGCTAGGCGTAGTGGTGTGCACCTGTGCATCCCAGCTACCTGGGAAGCTGAGGCTAGGAATTGCTTGAGTCTGTGGTACCCTGGGCAACAATATCATGTGTTTCCACAGACAAAAATAGTGAGACCTAGTCTCAAAAACAAAAACAAAAACAATAGTAAATATATTTCTGCATATTAGAAAGTAATAATTCATACATGAACTTAAGTTTAACTAAAGAAGTGCAAAACATGTGAAATGAAATAAGTCATCATTGGAAGAAACTGAAGAGCTAAATAAGTAGAAAGATATCCTATATTTATGGATTGAAAGTTAATATATTTGTGATATCAATGATCTGTAAACTGATTTACAGAATCAATGTATTTTTATAAAAAATTTCAAATTAGTACTTTATAAAAATTTTTGAAAATATCTTTAATTTCATATGGAAAAAAAAGGTTCAACAACTTTGAAGTATATAGGTTCAACAACTTTGAAGAGAATAAAAATGAAGCACCCACAATTTTCAGTTTCAAAACTGACCATAAAAATACAGTAATCAAGCCTGTTTAGCACTCACAGAAGTATGAACATATATATCAATGAGATAGAATCTAGCTTCCAGAAAAACATATTGATATTCAACAAAAAGGACAAGTTAATTCAAAGGGGATGAAATGGCCTTTCCAACAAATCATTTTGGGAGAAAAAGATATATACATTCATGCAATAACAGTTGACCTCCTTCATAAAGCACAAACAAAATTAGCTCAAAGTAAATCATAAATATAAATTGGAGGGCTAAACCTACACTGCTCTTAAGAAAAACAGAAATAAATATTAGTGCTTTTATATTAGGAAATGGTTAATTAGGTGCAATGCCAAAAGCATAAGCATAAAAAATAATTATTTGACAATTGTAGTGTGTGCATGAAACTATCAACTTTTGTGCTGTTAATAATGCCATCAAGAAAGTTAAAAGGCAATTCACCAGATGAGAAAAACTATTATTACAAATCATATATTTTATAAGGGTTGTGCATCTAGATTTATATATTTAAAATACAATATGGCAATAAAAAGAACTGATATAGCCTTTAAATACTCATGACACTAAATATACATGTGTCCAATAAGCAAATTAAAAGATGCTGATTATTTTTAGGCACTAAGAAAAGACAAATTAAAAATTGTGATGAGATACCATTTCATATACTCTTTTGACTTAACCAAAAAAAAAAAAAAAAGGACATTAACAAATGATGTAGAGGATGTGGAGAAATTGGATCGCTCCTTCATGACTGGTGAGAATATACAATCATGCAACCACTTTGTAAATTAGATTAGTAGCACCTCCAAAGTTTAAACATGGAGTTACCATACAGCCCAACAATTTCACCTCTAAATATATACTCGAAAATAATGAAAATATGCATTTATATAAAACTTTTATACAGGTAAACCAAAAGCAGCATAATTTATAATAGCCAAAACTTGTAAATAACTCAAACATCCATTAGCTGATTCATGGATTAATGAATCTGTTGGACATTACGTTATGGAATATTTTGCAATAAAAAAGAACACAGTAGTAATACATATTACACCATGGATGAATATAGAGAACATGTTGAGTGAAAGTAAAAAATACCACATATTATATGGCCTACTATATAAATTTCTAGAATAACATAATTTAAGATGATTTATTAGTTGTTGCCTAGTAATAATGGAAAGATGGAAGAGATAAAATGTGAGTACTGTTGGTACAATGTTCTTTTTGAGTGAAAAAAAAACTACTAAACTTAGACTGTGGTGATGATTTAACAATAACATGAATATGGTAAATATGATATAGTTGTACATATAATGAAAGCAGAAGAAAATTAGACTTTTTAGCAAAGGAATTTACCAGAAGAGATAAATAATATAATACCTGAAATGTCAATCCAAAGAGAAGATGGCAAATTAAAATGTGTACACAGTAAACAACTACTTTTTAAAATATACATAAATCCAGATGAAAAAATAAAAATGGAAAAGTCACAAAAATGGTTGAAGACTTCCATATCCTTGAAAAAATATATAATAATTATACAATTGGATATAATTTCTGAAAAGAAACATAGAAAAATGCTGATGTTTCAGCATTAGTCAACAGTATCTTGATATCTAATAAGTGAAATTATTGAAATATTCCACCCAACAATAGCAGAACAAGTATTTAAAGGATATGAATCTAGGGTACTAAACAAACACACTAAATACAAAATATCTGAAATTGTATATATTACATACTTTGAGTGATATAATCAAACTAGAAATCAATAATAGAAAAACCTCAAAAGAAATGAAACCTAAATAATACCCTTCCAAGTAACAGGTGGATGAAAAAGACATTCTCAAAGAATATCAAAATATACATAGAACTGAATAAAAAAATCAAAGTTTAGTTGAGTTAGACTCTACTGAAATGCAATTTTAGTCATGCATTCTTATATTAGAAAAAAGGTAGTGCACTAGAATAAACAGAAATTGATTAAATTAAAAAGAGGACAAGCAATAGACCAAATCAATGAAATATAAATCTGCCTCTTTGCTAAGGTCAATACAATTGACAAATCATAAACAAGACTGACAAAGAGAAACAAAAATATCAGCATTATCTGGAATGGACCAGAGGATCTCTCTAAAGAAGATGCATGTATCAGAAGAATAAGACACTACTACAAATACCCCATATATGTAAATATTATATCTTAGAAAAAAATTAATAATTTATTTTTCAACTTAGCCATAGTCAACATAAAACTTTATATTAGCTTCAAGTATACAGCATATATGGCATAATGATTAGGCATCTGTAAATCTGTGAAATTATAGCCACAACAAATCTAGTTAACATTCAAATCCATGCATAGTTACAAAATTTTTTCCTGCCATGAGAATTTTTAAGTCTACTCTTTTAGCAGATTTCAAATATACTACATAGTATTATTAATTAATCATTGTGCTGTATTGCAGACCTATGATGGAAGAGTTTCTTAAACCCATATCATTTGCAGAAACATGAATGAATTTGGGAGAGATAATGCAAAGTGTAATAAGTAAGAAGAAAGATAGATATCAGATGCTGTCACAAATATGTGCAATATAGAAAACTAAAACCAAGAACCACAGAAAGACAAATGTAAAAGTTAACACTTGAAAACTGATTATAGAATTGAGACCTCCAAAGGGGGGGAGGGGAGAGAAGGAAGCACAAGGATCATGCTGGTGGACTATGGGTTGTTTGATAGCTGGTAACAGGTGGTCCTGAAATCTGATGGGAAGATACGAATGTTGCCACAATTAAAATAATAAATTATTAAAATAAAATGAAATATGTCCCCCAAAAATATAAACTCTCATAGCAGAGTATTAAGAATTAATAATGCATTTTTCAAATGCTTCTTGTGCAACGACTAACTTTGTTTTGTGCCATTTCTTCTTTAGTAATTAAAATATATTGATAAACTTATTGCTGTTAATTCAACCTTACAGTCCATGAGGAAGAAACCACTTAGTAATGGTTTATACGGCTTTTCATATATTTCTGAATTCTACTTGCTAATATAGTAATTATTTTTGCATCTTTATTCATTGAGAATATCAGCTTATTATTATATTTTGTACAACCATTGTCTAATTTTTAGTATCACTATAAGAATGGTTTCAGAAAATAAGCTAGGAAGTATTTTCTCATATATTTTGAAAATTGATGTTAATTATTTAAAATTATGATAGAATTCTTCAAAACTGTTTTTAGGAATATTTTGTTAATACAATTCCCTTTTTACTTATATTTTTACTTATAAATATTCATTTATAATATAGCTCCTTTAAAGCTAGTAATCAGGGGGGAACTTCCATATCTTTTCTTAAATTCTTATTTTATTTTATCTTAAACATCCTTGGTAATTTATTCACAATATAAGATTTCTCCCATCAGGTGGGATCACCATTGTTTTCCTACCACCAAACTGCCCCTATCCTCCACCACACTCCACTGTGCTCTCCTCTCCCCACATTCTCTACTTTATCCCAATGTCACTGCCCTCCCCTTCCTCTCCTTTGTGTTTCAGATCTATGGTCAGCTTTCAAGGGACAGTTTGTCTTTGTCCGATCCTTTGGTTTTTTTTATATTTCACATGTAAATAAAACAATACAGTATTTATCTTTCTCCCTCTCAGTTTATTATAATTCCATCTAGTTCCATTCATGTTGCCACATAAATTCCATTCATAGTTATCTATTCAAGGAGCACAGAAACACTAATTTGAAAAGAAACCTGCACTCCTATGATTATAGCAGCACTATTTACAATAACCAGAGTACAAAAACACCATAAATGTCCCAGAGGTGGTGAGTGGATCAAGATGTGCTCCATATACATGATGGAATACTACTCAACTTCTTTACCTTGATGAAAAACATTTACAAAAAAAAAAACCCTTACAACTAACAGCATATTTAATGTTGAAGATGGAGCATTTCCCCTCAATGCTGAGACAAAGATGTACAATCTTATATTTTAATAATACTTTTAAAGCATAATAGCATAGTTACTATAATATTGTTAAGTCCTAGCTAGTGCAATGTGGAAAGAAAAAGACATAAAATATATACATATATGGAATACTCTATTTGTAGATAACAGTTTAGCCTATACAGAAAATCCAAGGAATATTTTCCAGGAACAAAAAGTTCCTGGAACTGAAAAATAAGTTAATTGGTTTCATTATATACAAAATGATGGAATGACATCACCAAGATTAAGGAGTAGGGAGTCTTGGCTTGGGTTCCGTTAACAAATCTCAACATTCAGAGAGCTCTTCATAGCTATTCATGAAAATAATCATGGGAATGCTCTGATGTTCATTTAAGAAACTTCAGCTACACAGTAGTACAAAAAGCTAGAAAATAAATGCATAAAAATATCATTTTTCTATGTTATCCTATCCCTCAAATGTGCATTGGCACCAAGAGTGAACTCCCTAACTGAAAGATCTCTAACAAGAAAAAGAAAAATTTAGTAAGTGGCCAGAGACCCAGCCTGTGGGTGCTTTGTACAAATGGTATATTTCAGTTTTACCTTCTTTAGAAATCAGCAAAACTGAGATTTGTGGAGGTGGCCAGGAACAAGAAAGAAAAACTACACAACTACTGTTGGTCATGCAGCAGGAACAATCAGCGTTACCAATGACCTATTTTGCAGACAACTCTCTCTCCACTGAAAAACCAGCAGCCAGCACAGTTGCCACAGACCCTCCAGTAGATTTCACTGACTTAACTCACATGTATTAAAGTTTGCTGAATAGCTCCCACTACCTCCTTCCACATGCCACCACCAGAGTTCTAAGAACTGTACTGGCAGACAATCTAGGCTTTTGTGACTATGAAAGTCCTAGTCATCAGGTAGAGAGGCAGATCTTATCCCCCACATGCACTCAAAGTTAACCCCTCTAGATGTCCATATCCATACCCCAGGTCCATCTTGTCACAGGCTTCTACTGCCACATATATGCCAAGGTAGAAACTATTCAACCATAAGAAAACACACCAACAGCTAGAATCCCAACAATTGTGAGTCCAGATCAATCTACAATCAATCTTGTGAGTCCAGATCATGTCCTGTCTTCGGTGATTTGTCTATCCACTGTGCTCACTTACAACTAGCCCCTGGGCTGTGCGCCTGCACACCCATGATTCAACTCCTAGACTAAGCCTTTTATGCCAGCAGTCCTTGTAGTACTCACTGACAGACAGGCCCCCCACAGGTGCCTAAGTACACAAAGTTGTCCATGGCTCTTGCTTCTTGCACTGGTTCCCATCTCTACATGATTGTGTGGGGGCCCTGCCACTACACAAGCATCTAAAGCTAGTGTTTGTAAGCAAGCATGTATGCACCATGTTCATCAGCCATGACCACTGCTTGCCGTGGTCCTAAATATGGAGGCACTGAACTTGGAGGTGATGCTAAGGAGCCTAATATCCTTTATAGTCTTGGCTGATGTGGTTCAGATCTCAACCAAAGAACATTCCATTGTTGTTGCTGTGGACAGAACAACCCAAGCTAATGAGTCATATCACCCAGACCTTATCTCTCTACATGTCTCTCCCAAACTTGGCACTCTGCATCACAAGGCAAGGATTCAAATTGCATCCCAGGGTTCACACACTACCCACAGTTATTTTTTTTATGGACTTTAAATTTTTTTATCAGTCTATGCATCTGTTTTTTATTCCAGTATCAAGCTGTTCTTACATCACATACGCTGAAGTAAAGCATAACACTTCCATTTTCCTTCTTTTTTTGTTGTAGTGTTTTTTTCCATTTAAGTTTTTCATGGTTCCAAATAATATAAGAAAATTGTGCATTTTGTTATTTTTCTTGTATTTCTGTGAATAATATTAATATTTTAATAAGGATTTCACTGGATCTGTTATTTAGGTAATATAACCATTTAAAAATGTTAATTCCTTCATGAGCACAAAATATCTTTAAATCTCTTTGAATCTCATTCTATATCTTTCAACAAGATCTTACAGTTTCGGAATACTGGTCTTTTGCTTCTTTAGTTCAACTTATTACAAGGTATTGAGTATAATTTGATGTTATTGTAAAGGATTGTTTTTCTGATTTAACTCTGCTAGTTCATTATTTGTGTATAGAAATACATTTATATACAAATTTTGTAACTTGCCACTTTATTGCAAACACAAACAAATGAAAAATAAACTAATGTAACTATAGTACACTAATGAAGTTTCTGCATAGTGAAAGCAATCATCAGAATGAAAAGACTTGCTACTGATTGGAAGGCAATGCTTCTGAATGTCCTATATCTGACAAAGTATACAAAGATATCTGAAAAATTTACATAGAACATATAAAATTCAACAACAAAAAGTAAACAACTCAAAATATTGGGCATTTGACTATGCGCATCTACAAAGGAGATATACAGATGGCTAATAGGCACATGAAAAATGTTTATCACGTTATTATTTGGGAAATGCAAATATATTTGTTGTCCTTGTAGTTGAAGCTAACTCCCCAAACATATCCCTGAAGACAATGTTGTGAACTGCTTTACCTATGTTTTCTATGTATCTTTTGGTTTGTGCTCCTACATCCAAGTCCTCAATCCATTTTGAATTAATTTTTGTGTATGATGTGAGATAGTGATCTAATTTTATTCCTCTATATGTGGTTGTCTAGTTTGCCAAACACCATTTGTACAATACATTTTCCTTTCTTTCATATTCTTGACTACATTATTATAGATTGATTGTTCATATAACTGAATTTATTTATGGGCTTTTGATCTTATTCCATTTATCTGTGTGATGATTTTTTATTCCAATAACTGCTCTTTTGGTTATTACAGCACTGTAGTATAGTTTGAAGGTGTGCTAATCCTATTTGTATACTTAGTGTCAAGATTACTTTGGTTATTTAGGTCATTTGTGGTTTCATATAAATTATAGTGATGGTTATCCTATTTAAAATAATTTCATTGAAACTTTGACAAGGATTGCATTGAATCTATATATAGCTTTTGGTGAGATGATCATTTTAACAGTGTTAATTTTTCCAATTCACTAGCAGGGAAAATTTTTCCTTTTCTTTGTGTCTTTTTCTATTTCTTAACCTAAAATATGAACATAGAGGAATAGAGTAAAAATGGACCCACCTAATATTTGAGATAAAAATGGTCCCTCTTTAGTGTTATGATGAATGGATTTTTAAAAGTGTACAAGTTGATGCAAAAACCAGTTAGGAGTCTATTGCTGGCCAATGATGGCAATGACTTAGACTTCAGGTAACAGTAAAGATTTCAAGAAATGACAGAACAAAAATAAATAAGTATGTGGTTGCATTACTCACTATGAATATTGCCTTAGCTGTTAACATTCTCCACCCTTGTACACAGGACCTCTTCCTCTTATTTGTCACACACCTAAAATACTCTACTTTTTTTATCAAGACAGTCCAAGTTGCAGAGCCACCAAAGTTCCTTCAATCTTCACTACATCTTTCATTAAAGATACTCTTCTTTCTTCCTTCTATAATCTCATAACTCACAGATATTCAAATTTTAGCACATATTATTGGAGCATAGAGTAAGCAAATGCTCTCAGTTCAATCCCCTCTATTCTCTATTGTAAAGAAGAAAAGAAATTTTATATATATGTGCATATGATTAAATATGTGTATATGAGCTGAATTCCTATACCAGTGTCCTGGGATATTATCTGTGGAATGAATGACATAAAGACCCATTAAGAGTGTTAAGGACTTTTAGGCCGGGCATGGTGGCTTGTGCCTGTAAGTTTCAGCCT
The DNA here is from genome assembly GCA_004024945.1 of Uropsilus gracilis. Lineage (NCBI taxonomy): Eukaryota > Metazoa > Chordata > Mammalia > Eulipotyphla > Talpidae > Uropsilus > Uropsilus gracilis. Next base: position 38,523 of record PVHY01006108.1, read on the forward strand.
ATGAAGTGACTGGGGCTAGGGATCACTGTTCGAGTCCCGCCTGGGGCCTGTAGCGAGACCTAGTTCCAAAAAAAATGCTGGACGTGGTGGCGCACGCCTGTAACCCCAGCTACCTGGGATTGCTAATCCCCAGCTAAGGCTGGGGATTGCTTGAGGCTGTGGTACCCCGGGCAACGAGAGCCTGTGGTTCCACGGCAAAAATAGCAAGATCTAGTCTCAAAAAACAACAACAAACGAGTGTTAAGGAGTTTTAATGTATATATTTTTTTAATTTTAATGTTGGGGTTACATTTTTGCTCTGTCACATGTATACATGTATACATCACTTTCCACCAAACCACCGGTGCCAACACCCTTCTGCACCCCTTTTTCTCTTACCCCTCCCCCAATTTTCCTTCTGGTAAATTATTTTATTTAGTCCAAGTTTTATCCTGCTGTATTTTGTCTGCGGATGTGTTTTGGTTATTTATATTGCACAGACTAGTGAAACCACCCAATATCTATCTTTCAATTTCTAATTTATTTCACTTATTTCACTTTTTAATATATTTCATATAAGCAAAGTCATTCTTTTTCCAAAAGTCACTATTTCATAATTTTTCAGAGCTGTGTAATTACTATATTGAGTTTCTATTTCACAATTTCTTTATAAATTTGTCTGTTGAAGAATACTTACTTTGACTCAAGACTGAGCCAGAAAAAAGAAAAAAAAAATTGTTAAGGACTCAATTCGGAGCTTGTTAAAGAATATATGCACTTGATGTTTTTAAGTTGAGGGAAAGCAGGTGACAGAGAAGACATATGACAACTTGAGCATATCTCTATAGATATAACATTTATTCAGGATCTGCTTCACATCTGAAAGTGAATGTAAGTTTTCACTTTGGGTAGAAATCAGAATAATGACTACTTGTATGAAATGTCCATCTGGCAAAACCTTTTCCAAATTGAATTACATCAAAAATCTATGTTTATTCTAGGTAATTGTCAGGAAAAAGAAAAAATAGAGAAGTTCTATAACTTATTTTAGACTATGTAGTATGTTGGAAAAGGACTGTTTTCCACTTGTCACTCAAAACTTGAAGTGAGCTATTAATTAGGTTGTTCATGTGTGAATTTAATAAGCTCATCTTGAAAGAAGATTTACTTTAACAAGTCTGTCTGATTAGATTGGTGTATGTAACATCTTTTAATGAACAGTTTTTAAGCTTTGAGAGATGTGAATATGGACTTGTAAAGATCTTCTCCAACACGATCACTCTTCAAAGTTTCATTCTAAAATGCATTTTTTCTTGTGGAAACACTTTGTTTATTTAAAGTAATAATTTCATCTTCAAAATGCTTTTTCTTTCCAATTTAAAGTTTATGCATGTTCAATGAGAAAAATATTTTTCCAGTAAGATGAGCTAAAACAGTAAGAGGACAGAAATGTAATTAATAACACAAGCAAGAAGACAAGAAGAGAAAAATGAAATGAACAGAGGAAAATATAATTTAACCATGATTTCAATATTTGTGCATCCACGTAAACCATTAAAATTTGAAACATAATATTAGTAATTTTTGTTATCTGTTCATCTTAACAGTATATGATGAATAACTCAAGCAAATAACTATGTGCAGTATCACTTTATTTTATTTTTTGGCAGGTTTGGGGCTGCATTTTTTTTATTGTGGTAACATTGGTTTACAATGTTGTATAAGTTTCAAGAGTACAGCTTCAGACCTCATCAAACCATGTCACTAAGTCCACTTATCATATTCCATCATCCATTGTCTCTCTACACAATCCCTGCCCTTTTCCCTTGGTGATAACTTTTCTGTTCTCATAATCTAAGAGTTCACTTTTGCTGTATTTTGTACAATTGCTTTGAAATCATACAGTATTTGGTATCTGGTCAAAACAGGGCAGAAGTCTCCAACAAACAAGCCAAAGGAAAATAACGACAATTTTAAAATGCAGCTCCTGCCACCCAGATTCTTTCAGATTCTTACCACCCACCGGTAGCAGTTGCCAGTCAAATGCAATTTAAATAACAGGGTTTTATTAACAAGGAATTAACCAAGAAAACAGAAAGTCAAACTAAAAGTATTTTAATGCCACAAGCAGCCAGCTATCTTACCCCAGTCATCATTTTTCGTCCCAAATTTCCTAGACACATGTCCAAGATGGTACCACTTTGCCCCTCCAAACCTGAGGCATGCTGCACAATCCAGGCTTCCTTTTCCCTTCTCATTGCTTCTCTCTCCAGCATTCCGAGCTGCTCAGCTTCTCCAAGTTTCTTCCAATTTTCCTCCTTTATCAGGCCTGCCTTCGGTGGTGTCTGGCTACATTTACAAGCCTGCCTTCCTGGTCACCCGCAACCTGTCATTGTGACATCTGACTCTACACCAGCTACTATTCTGCCTGCCACTCTCCCACTGTGACTCCTTGCCACCACCAGCTCACTCTTCCAGGGGACTTCTGCCCAGTCTGGCCACTTGGGCTCCACTTTACAGGCCCACCATTCTTGTGTCTCCCTCCTTTCTCTTTGGCTCATCTTTTTCTCTCCTTTTTCTTGCTCTCCCTTCCTTCCAGAAAGCCAGAGTCTTCAATTTCCTTTCAGACACCCTCCTGGTGATTCATTTTCTCTTCCCCACCTGGTGAGCCTTAAAACTATAGCCCCTGGGTGCTAGTTTCATATATTCTTCAAGGCTGCTCAAGATTTGCAACAAAGTAAAAGAAGGAAGCACCCTTATCCCAGTTTAGGCCATTCTTAACCTCTGTGTTTTTCAGACACAGCTAATAGTAATGGCCAAATTTTTGAATAAGTAACACTGCCCATGTTGGGGGTCACAGCTTCATTACAGCATTTACGTTTCTTTGTCTGATTCATTTTACTTACCATAATCCACTTAAGTTCTATCCATGTTTTAGCAAATGGTAAAGTTTCATCAATTTTATAAGCTGAGTATTACATAAAATTACATAGTTTTACATTATATATTAAATGCAAATTATATTTTCTTTATCCATTAATTGATCTATAAGCACTTAGCTTTTCTCCATATTTGGTTATTGTGAATGTGCTGCTACGAACATATTACAAAAGATACACATGTATCTTTTGTAATCGGTAGTTTTCTCTTCTTCAGAAAAATACCTAGACTTGGAATTAGAGTCATATAGCAGTTCTATATTTAACATTTCTGAGTAACCTATTTGTTGTTTTCCATCGTGGTTACACCAATTACAACCCCACCAACACTATGCAAACGTTCCCTTTTTTCCCCATCCTTGCCAACACTGGTCGTTTCTTATATTTTAGATACTAACCATTTCCACAAGTATGAAGTGATGTGTCATTGTTTTGATTTGCATTACCTAAAAATAAGATATGATGAACGCCTTTCCCTGGTGATCATCTGCCCTTCTATAAGGTAGTACCTATTCCAGATCCTCTGCTCTTTTTTTTTTTCAAATTAGGTAGTTTTTGTTGTTGTTGAGTTGTTTATATATTTTGGATATTATCCCCTTGTCAGATATGTGGCTTGTAAATCTGTTTTCCATTCAGTAAGTTGCCTTTTCATATTAAGGATGGTTTCTTTAGCTTTACAGAAGCTCTTTGAAGTATTTTGTTATTTTTGCTTTTGTTTCATCCTTGTTATTGGAGTTTAATCCTAAAAATTGTCAGTAAAATTATCATCTACATTTTCAAACTAGCTATATAGTGCAGCTGATCCTCTAATAATATTCATTTCCATCATTTCTAATGTTTACAAAAAATCTATTCCCAACATTGGAGAAAGTTTGTGTAGTATTTATATATCCTCCTACTTGTTTAGATACTAGATACTCCACTTTCCTCCCACATCTTAAAGTTGCAAGTGTTAAGGTAACTAGTATGTCAAATGGATAGAACTTGATATTATTGGCCTAAGTAAACAAAATAAGTTAAAAAGAAAAAGACAAATACTGGATGATTTCACTTATATGTGGAATACTAGTAAGGAAATGAAATAACAAAACACACACAAGTAGCTTAAAATCTGAGGGGAAAAGTGGAGATAATCAGAGGGGAAAGGTAAGGAGTGTGAAATTGACAGATGATAAGTGGTAACTAAACCTTTGGTGGTGAGTGTGGTGTGATATGTAAATTTGTTGAGGTGTAAAGCTTTATTGAAACAGTATAAAATGCCAATAATCAATACATTTTTAAAAAAATAACTGAAATAAAATTTTGTCAAACACTCCCTTAGAAATTTTAATGATAAACATTCCTTAATATGAATAGTGAGTATATGTGTGCCTCTGTGTGTGCGAGTGTGTGTACCCAGTGATACAATGGCAAACTGTCCAGTGTTGGCACTGCCCTACATCCAGAGCTGCACGAATAGGTTCAGATTATCTGTGCTTCTAAATTGGAATAAGTAGGTTGGAAAATATATAAATGAATATAAATTTTTTTATCAAAAATGTTTTGGGTTTTGATTTAGAAGTTTGGTAATGTCATTGTGACCAGAAATATGTTAAAGGAATTTATTTATACCAGCTATCCTACGGCAAAATTGTTTTCATTGTAAATCTTTTCATTAATGTTGCAGTTTTAAGAAACTATCAATGATGTTGAGGACTTACTGCATTTGTTCTTTTAATTTTGCAGCCACAATGCATATTACCATTTAAATTGTTATCAATATTTTATTATAGCAAACTATACTGTGATGAACATCCTTAGAGTTAAATGTTTGTGTATGTAATAGTTTCTTTAACCTAAATTCCTAGAAGTTGAAATACACAATGTAAAAAAAAGTTTCTTTTTCTAGAACTTGTTATTTAATGTAAAATTGCTCTATAAATACTGGCAATTTTATTGCACTTTGCCATTTACAAAAGGGTTCATTCATAAACTCATTTAATACTTACTACAATCCTTAGAGATAAGTATTGTTACTCTCCCCATTTTGTTGATTAGGCTATCACCTTGGAGAAATTTAATGAAAAAAATCAATATTAAAGAGCCCAAAATTACTCTACTCAGGTTATCTACCTCCAAATTGCCTGGTTTTTTTTTCCCCATGGCACCATATGTAGTCTGTGATTGCTAGTTTCACCACTTTAAGTAGACTTAAGCATAGCACATGATTTCTAATCATGTTCATATCTTAATGATACAGTTCACCAGACTCTTGCTGTCAAGTTGACATTAAAGTTTATTTGGTTATTAAAACCTTAAGAACATTTCTAATGTGGTGCTTGTTAGAGACTTACAGGAATATATCAATTTTGACTACATCGGCAGATTTTAAAAAAAAAAAATCTCGGTCTATTTGAAAGGACTCCAAATAAGCATCTCATTATTTCAATATACAATTATTTGATGTCTAGTCCTTTTTCCTCTTATCCTTGGTTTTGTGGTACCTTTGTCCTTTACACTTTGACTTGTTTTCTGGCTCACCTTATGTTGCTATCTACATCTGTGTCTGTCTCTCATTTACTCTCCTCTCTCTCTCATACACACACTTCCATATCCATGTGTCAAATTAGAGCAAGAAAGCATGTGCTGAACTGTACACTTAGCTTTGGATGTTATTAAGACTCGTGTGCATACTTTGAGACTACCCAAAATGTGGAAACAAGTAACCAGAGAGTGGTATAATGAAAAAAAACCTAGAGCCTGATTCTATATTGATTGAATTTCTTTATCTGAACTTATTTGAGCTTATTTCTTACTTTTTCATTAAATTTTTGAGCTAATATTGTTTTGCATCATTTTTTGTGTTCTTGTTTTTCTGTTGTTTTCGCATGATAGAAGTGTAGGATACCCCCCTGTAGGTTTTGCTTCCTACTGCAACCAACACACCAAAGATCCCATTTCTTATTCAGAAAAATGGGGATAACAACAAAATCTATCTCTAAGGATTGTACAAAGGAGTCAATGTGTTTCTGAGATAGATATTTATAAGGCAACATGCTAGAAAAATATTTTATAGTCATCAAATCTAGTATAAATAAGTGCTCAGATTCTTTGGGTTCAATACCTGGATCTATCATCTACCTCCTACATGGCCTTGAACAAATTATATAACTTTCAACCTCGGGGGTCTTTTAAATGCGTAAGATGGAGTTTTAGTATCTCTTTCATGAATTCTTTTAAAAGCTTAATAAAAACCTCTTTGCTTGGTGTCTGTCGTATAGTAGGTGCTAAATATTTGTATTTAAGCTATTATCATCTAGGATTTTATCAGGTTATATTTTATAAACATGTCAATGCCTTTTGTTAGTTCTGGTAGCACTTAGCTCTTATAATTTTTCAGAAAAAATATGAGTTCTTGTGTGACAGTACCTGTCACCTTGGCATTTCTTATTGAGACTCAGCATAACACATAAACATAAAATTTACTACTTTCCTTTTAGATTATTATTTAGTATATTATATCTTTATTATCAAATTTGTTCAAAGTTTATGTCTATCTTCATCCTAATGCTAACACATCATACCACTCAATGTTTACTGTTGATGATTTTAATTTGAAGAGTGCCCAAAAGGGCATATGCTGCTGCTGTATTTTAAATGCTTCATTTTAGACTTCTGGTTAAGCATTTACTTCACTCTCATTTTTTTTAACTCAGTTATTCAAACACATTCATATTTAGATGTCAGGGACTTCATAATACTCATGTAGCTAAAAGTCAAGTTTTTCCCTAGAGAGTGAGATTTCCAGAAAACTTCTGAGCTTTGTGATTAAAGACACAGTTTTAGAAATATTGCTGAAAATACTGTGCCTTCTTACCTGCATTCCTAAGTTCATTGAGCACTATTTACAATAGCCAAGATATGGAAATAACCTAAATACTCCAGAACAGATGAACAAATCAAAAAGATATGCTATATATACACAATAAAATATTACTCAGTGATCAAAAAATATAAACTTAAACCATTTGCAGCAACATGGATGGAATTGAAAGGGTTTATGCTAAGTGACATAGACCAGAAGGAAGAAGATAAGTATTAGATGGTTTTACTTATATGTGGAATATAGAGAAACTGAACAAAGAATCAGGATGAAAGACAAAGTTTTCAAGCTGAGCATAGTTCTTAGGCATACAGCAGTGGAGGGGAGTGGGGAGAAGGGTCAAAACAGAAGAGGGTAAAGCATACCATACTGTGATGATGGAACGTGAGTATTATGGTTATAAGAGAACTATTGGAACTACACCTGAGGGGAGAAATCAAACACTAACAATGATGTAAGACATTTAATTAATTTATTTTTTTAAAAACACCCAGCAGGGGATTGAAAAATACCTGAAATGCACAAACAATTCAACTAATAGGATCTGTTCCCTAAATAGGGCTTATCTCAAGATAAAATATGATCATTTCCATTAAAATTTGCAACTTTTATAGGAGAAGTAAGTCTATTTTGTATTAATTTGTATTATTTAATATTGAGGCTGACTTTATTTCAAACTCAATTGTTTCAATTTGGATAATTTCCTTTTATTCCTTACTAGATTGCCAATATAAGTCTTCATTTTTATTGGAGTATTCATCTTTTCCTTTTTTAAGTTAATTTTTTATTCTCTTCTAAAATATAGACTAAGGCAAAAAAAAGTACAGATGTGTGAAATGCTCTGTTAATTGTCTGTTTTGTTGATAAATTATTCTTGCTCTTTTTTTTCTATATTTCTATTAGCTAAGGCAAATCACTTAAAATTCAATTGAATTAATTTTTAGTGAATTAGGTAATTTTAAGTGAATTATTTTTAGTGAGGTAGTTGATTTACACTGTGCATTATTTAGGGGTATAGGTTTACACATCTTCAAATGTATGTTACTACATCAAGCTTATCATCAAATCACCAATAGTCTTCTACCATCTTTTTGTCTAATTCATTTGTAATAACTCTTTTTTAATAAACCTAACTTTTGTTAATATACTCCAAATAGTTTCATCTAATTTGATGCTTAAGTTTTAACTTTGTTTATTGTGTACTTTGAGATAGATTTTTACTATTTTTATGAAATAAAAATTTTAGTCATTCAATGGTTTTTATACCTTAAACCCAGGCATTTTATCACTTGCTCTAAGAACAAGTATTACCATGCATATTTTTTTCTCCAAATTTATTGCTTTCCACTTTTCTATCACTCAGTGCTATGTGCCATAGTGGCCTTTTCGAATTCTACCAACATGCCTGATTAATTTCCTTCACAGGGTCTTTATACATGTCATCTTGTTGACCTGGATAGTTCTTACTCAAGTCTTTGATGACTACCCTCTTACCCTCTTCAAAACTGTTTAAACTCAACACAAATATCACTACCTCATACATTTTGCTCATCACCTACTTTTAAATTACTCCCTGTAGATATTTTATTATAGATAACTCATTTTGTATTTTTCATAATACTTCAGACATTTAATTACTTGCTCCTTTCTCCTGTTTTTCCTGCTTGTCTTGTTCACCAGGTTATTTACACACAATGTCTAGGAAGCATATAAGTGAATAAGAAATACTTAATGGAAATATACCAAATTTATAGGTAAACCTCTTTTTTCTTTGATTTATTTTTATAGATTAATCTATTTTATATAGTTGACTTATTATGTATATATAGCTTAAATTCCTAAAAGTAAGGTTTTGTATTCTATTTTAATTAACATTATAGCATAAATATTTTTGTTATTAAAATATTTATAAAATAATTTTGATAACTCTAGAATGTTATATCAGATGTATGCAGTATATTTTACACAATTACCTCTTGTTTGAATTTCTCATTTGTTCTGTCTATAATTGTTTGCTATTAAAAATAGCACTAGAATGAACTTCTTTGTGAAAAGCATTTTTATTCAAATTTAATTCTCTAATAATTCTTAAACATAAAATTGCTAAGCAGGTGCATGAACATTTTTCAAATTACTGATACATTTTCTAAAATTGCCTTTCCAAAATAGATTCATCTTTATTTAACTGCAATGTTAGCAAGACCTAGTCTTTTAAACATTGTGAGTGCACAAAACTATCTCCACATATGGTTTTAGAGAAAGCTAAACTTTGAATAACTCAGATACTTGAAATTCCCACTATCAGTAATTACTTTTTTTGCCACAATCTATAAGAACTCAATTTAAATGTCTTCATATCCTGAGGACTAATCCATGGCACTCTCACAAAGGCATGAAGAATATTGTCACATATTATTTTATTGTATTAAAATGCTGAAATAAGAGCCCCAAGTAAAACAGCTAAGTTTTTATAAATGCATGTATATAGGAGAATGTAGGCTAGAGAATATTCAGATCATACTAAAGTCCATGAAAGAGAGAGATTATCTTTTTTCATCATATGCTCTCAAAGATTTGGAAAGGTGTCTTTGACTTACTATACTACCAATAATTATAGGATGAACAATAAAGCCATAATAATATAGAAAATCACAGAGCCCTTCATAGCTATTATTAATTTAATATTTACAACAAGCTTTGGAGAAAAATATTGGTAATTTTTCTTTAACTATGGGAAAACTGAGATTCACAAAGTTGTAGGTAAATAAGGTAAAAAAAAAAAAAAGGTAAAAACCAAGGTCATACATCCAGAAATGAAAGGATCAGAATGTGGAAGCAGTTTGACTCCATGGTCATGCTTCTACTTCACTATGCTGATTGTCTGAGTGAATAAACAAGAATGAGAATACAGAGACCATTAAGACAGTAGAGGCAAGTAAGGCCGTCTTTGTACACACATATTGAAGGACTGCAACAGACGCTGAAGGAGGCAGAAACCGGAAAAAAATAAATAAGTTAAAGCAAAGACTGAGTTCTCCTATACTCTTCTCCTTCTTCACCCTGCTTTTTTATATCTTAAAAAAATATTATTCTTATCCTGATTTGCCTCCTCTTTACATGTGTGTTTTCCATCACAGGGAGAACTTGATCACTCTCCTTTGGTCTGTGGTTGGAAGGAATCTGTGTTTGAGGCATCTTTAGATATATGTCAAAAATCCAAGTGTAGCCACATTGTATACCAGGAACTAGTGATTCATTACTGTGGCTTACTGATGACATAGAAAGAAATTCAGCCTTATTTGTTTAAATTAAATTGGATTTTGAACAAAAACATAGGCTAAATTCCCCTTCTTCAAACACTTCATGTTTCATGATTTGTAGGAAGATAATTATTATTTTTTTAATGCAGTGAAATGAGGACTTGTATTTCTTGGTGGCCCAGTACTTTATTATGAAAATCTTCATAGTTATCCCTCCAGAGGACCCAGTTCTTAGTTTTAAAAATTTGCCTGATGACCCAAAAATATTCCATTGGCCCAGGTTCTAATACCTTGTGTTTATTTTGTCTACTCTACATATATAACAACCTTGCCTTTGAGCCTGAACAGAGAGTGTCTGTATAAACTGTCAGCAAATATTTCTTCTGTCCCAAACCTGGGCAAGACTGACCATGTACTTTGCAAACTGAACTTACTGCTGTCCATGAACCAAGCATACATAGGATGCCAAATGACTAAAGGTATTCACAAGGTCACTTTTCCTGAGACTTCAATGTCAAGCCCACATTGGGTTCCATTTCCAATCAATGGTGATAATCAAATTTTATAAAGAAACACACATGTATAATTTTTATTCTCTTTAAGAATTTGATGATAGTTAATAAAGACAGCGAGATGTTTCACTTCATTTTATTGGCTTGTACCTCATAAATTGAGATGTGTTTGGATTTCCCACTTGGTATTTCACTTTCAATTTGGGGACAAGATGAAGAAAGAATTGATTTGTTTTATTTCTAATTCTAAAAACTTCATTTTGGTGCTTTGTACTCCTGAAACTGTAGTAATATCCTTAATGACATTATGCAATGAATGTACTACTTAAAATTGTAATATTAAGATTTTAATATATTGCTGATTTCTCTTGTTAGTATTTTATTATCTTAAGCATCATAATTTCATTACAAAATTAATTAGAAACTTTTATTTATTTCTGTTTTCTAGGAACAATGATAAAAATGGAAATTACATGCACATTGAATATATTAAACAATGTGTTGTATGTCATTGCCTTTAGTGAATATATGTTTGATGCAGCTCATGAGTTTTTATTTAGTCAAGATTTGGAGTTTTTATTATAGCTTCATTTTAAAAATTATTTTAATATAAGTGTCTATTTCAATTCATTGTTAAATTCATTTGCATTAGATTTATCATGGTATAATCTTTTATTAGTTCATGTTGATGATTCTATTTCCTTTTTGCATTTTCAGTAATTCCAACTTTAGCAATATAACGTCATATGTATTATGATTGATTTTTCATCTGAGGCCTTCTTTATAATCTAGTATATAATCAACTTTTATAAACATTCCTTGGATGTTGCAGATCCTACTCTCCTTTTTTATATGTCAAATATCAATCCATCTCCAAGTGTTTATTTGTTCTGAAGCAACTGTATTTTATTTCTTCATGTACTTAACTGCCAACTAATACTTTATGAGAATATTTTCTGAGTAAAAGTAGTAAGTTTATAAGAGAAGTTCTGGAGACTGAGAAAGATGTAAGGTAGAAAATAATAATTACCCATAATCTGATCTCCTAAGTATACCCAACTTTAACAATTCAGTGTAATTATCCAAGTTTTTCTTCTATATATTTGTATGTATTTATGGCTGATATCATTCATGTCATAATATAAACATAGTGATTGCTAGAGTTTTGCTGTCACAGAGAAGGTTGGAAAAAACATTTAGAAAGAATATGACAAAAATTACATTTTTGGATGATGCAAAATGTGGAAGAAATTCCAATGCATTCTAAATATATATATATATATATTTTTTTTAATGAAGGGAAGACTGCATTAAAATGTAACATTTCCCATGAAATTAATTGTATTGTAGTAAGATATATACTAACATAGTGACAAAGCACATGTATTCCAGAGTCAGACTTCCAGATTTTATAAACTCGGTCATTGGACTTATTAATATATATTCTTGAACAAGTTGCTTAACCTCTCTATATTTTTTCATCTGGAAAGTGAGGATACTGATAGTATCTACCTCATAGGTCAATGTGAGAATTTAATATGGCAATTCATTTAAAGATCTTCACAGAGACTCACTATGTGATAGTTATTTCTGTGTACATTTGTTAATATTCATGTAGATATTAGTCAAATTACTTATATAATTCAGACCTTAAAATGAAAATATATACATTCCACTTTTTCCCATATTTTCATATCTAATCATTGTTTCTCTAGACAAACTAAAGATTTTTGATATTTAAACCATTTACATGATCCATTTTGCCTTATCCTACCACATAAAAGTTCAAATCCTGTATGTGGACCTTAAGGTTCTTCATATTTTAGGCCTCTAAATTTGATTGCCTCATTGCTGACTATTACCGTGTGTATTTCCAAGCAAACAAAAAGCACATAATTTATGTATCTAGTATTGGTCACCTCCCAGCTTTTCATCTTTCCACTCATCTTTCAACGTAAATTTAGTGAGAACTTGATAACTTTCCCATTGCCAACACTCAGTTAAAATGTAACTTACCAAGTTATGGAAAGTCTACTAGTCTGTGCTAACTGCTTCTGGAATTTTGCTACCCCCTTCTTTTTGTTTAGTTGAAATTTAGCTTCTGTAAGCAATTGTTTTCTCCCTGTTTTATTAATTATGTATATTCAAAAACCTGTACTTACAAGTTATATGAAAAAAATTTGTACCTATGTGAAAAATGCAAAATAATTTTCTGTTCCAAGAACAAAATGGTAGTTAATGATTAAAACATCAAGGATTGAAGGTGTCAAAGTTATTCACTGGTGGTAAATGTAGAGGTTTTGGAGATTGTCTTTCAGATCCTTAGAAGGTACTAGCACACTTTTACTTGTAAATATATATTACATTTGTTATGTACTTAATGATACATTATTAACTCCAAAGAGTTAACACTACTCAAACTACTAATTATTCAAAAGGGAAATATGGTTATAAATTTCTATTATAAGCAGTAATGGAAAGTATACAAAATGATGTAAGGGAAAAATTGATTTTCTTATATAAGCAATTTTATAATAGGAGAGAAAAAATTTTACAATAAAAACCCAATACTTAATATTTTATAAAAATGACCACACCCTCCATAGATTAACTTATTTAAGCTATAACAAATGTTATATTCTATAGTCTGTACTGGCAATAAAATCTTTCTAAAGGTAAACAGCTAGTCATGCACAAACTGCATTTAAGGCAATGTATAATGTTGCACAAAGCTTTTACAGTCTTTGAAATCTCTTACTTTTTTTTACAAAAACTCTGAGAAAGTTAGAGTGTTTAATCAGAGTTGTGAGATCTGAATGTTTTCTAAATGGATTTTGGAAGTTGTCTAGCAAAGAGTTGGCTGCAATACAAATTTTTCTAGTGACTTTTTGAAAAGCTGGTTCAACAGTATATGTTTGATTAATTTCTTTCTCATTTCCTTATGATAAACATAGGTATACTTTTCAAATAGATGCTTATTGAAATACCTTAACAGATCCACTTCCTGTCTCCTCCTGTCATAAAAAGTTTCTATGCTATTTTAAACTGCAAACTTAAAAGATGAGCATTACAAATGCCAACCTAAAATATCAAGGATTGTTTATATTCAAATATTCCACAATGTATCTGAGACAGTAGCCATAAGCTTAACAAAAATGAAGATCTGAAGATTGCCAGAACACACATTTTTCTACTATTCTTCATCATGTGATAATATTTGTTTACAATATAACTCTGTGAACTCTGTTTATAAAGAAATATCATAATAAAACAAATTTGTTCAGACTTATCTACATAATGTTCAAGAACAAAGTGGTTGGGAAAGCTCCAAGAAAATCTGAATTTCCCAGAATGTTCATTTCTCAGCTTTATAACTTTCATTCATTTATGGGACTTGTGTTACCTACATTCACCTTTAAATATATTTTACAGAAAATAATGAACTATTAGTGTTTCCTACCCCCTTGATCTTCTACACCCTGCAGCTTTGGACAGTGTTAAACATACTGTAACCTGTTTCTCCATTCAAGTCAAGTTTACTCTTGACACAGGAAAAGCAACACAAATAGAGGGAATAATAAGCACATGTGGTATATGTAGGTCAAATTTTGACTTGCCACTGCTTATCCCCAAGCAAATTGTTTCATCTCTATGAGATTCTATTCATGTATATGTATTTGAAGGCCAAAAGAGAGATTCTATGCAAAAGTACCTAGGAAAGCCCAACCCAAAACATAATAGAAATCTAATACATTTAAATGAATAAACAAACGCTCATGCCCTTTATTCAATAAGAAACTTGTGATCCTGAAAGTCATGTAAACATCTCTCCAATTTTCATTCTTGTATCTATACATTTGTCTTTTAGAAAAATAAGTTATTTACAAACTTGTAAAAGGAAAGGTGCTCACGTTTAAAATATTTGCCTTTATGCTTTGAGAGAAATTCTTGTTGTATTTTATTAACAATACCATATTAGCTGAAGAAATTTTTAAAAATAAAATATTCAATTTCCATTTTGTTGAAAGCATCTTGATAAACTTAAAATAGAACTTTTAAGTATGAACGCCTGGAATTTCAAAGAGAAAACAAACAAATCCCTTCTTCCACATTTATTCCACACCATAACACACCTGTAACTACAACTATCACACAAGAAGAGACATTTATTTCTCTTGTTCTGAAAGCTCAAATAAGAAATTGTCTAGCTGGTCATTCGGTTCTTTGGGAGAAGTCAGGGTACACTGTCAAATGGTCATAAATGGAGGTTATTTTATTTTTAGCTGACCATTGACGAGGCACTCTCCCTGCTCATGAGACGGGAACGGATCACGGAGCTGCCATATCGGGACAGCTGGTCACGAAACTCTGAGGCCGTGAAATAATAGATAATTGGGTCCAAAACGCAGCATAAACTTGCAAGACATAGAGAAAACGGGTGGAAATATTGTGTACTTATGGAAATGTGGCAGTTGGTAATGATATTTTCCTTTACCATAGCATAAAAAATAAAGTTAATATGATAGGGAGTGAAGCAGATGAAGAAGACCCCAGCACACGTGAAAATCATCCGTAGTGCTCTCCGATTCTCACCAATTCCTGCAAAAGCTACAGGTGGCTGCCTCAGGGACATAATGGATTTCCAGGAACACCATGCAGTGATGACTACTGGCATCACAAATCCTGATAGTTCAGCAAATGTAATCATCACACTCAACGTCGTTACATTCATTTTTGTGTATTTAAGATCAGCAAAGCAAGATTCGTTACTGTTAGTTGCTTCATTTCTCAGAATGGGAAATGGTAAACAGGCAGTCCCCACGATGACCCAGATGGCAGCACTGATGCCCACATCATACCTACGTCTCCAGTTTCTGGCCTTGAAGGGCTTGAGCAGAAAGAAGCACCTCTGAAGACTGATGCATGTCAGGAAGCAAATGCTGGCATACATGTTGAGATACTTGAGATAGAAACACAGCAGGCACAGGAACTTCTGGAAAGGCCAGTGCTTGTTGATGTAATAGTAAATCCGGAGGGGTAAGGACAACACGTGAGCAAGGTCAGCCACAGAGAGGTTGATCATGAAAATTATGGCTTTATTTTTCTTATTGATGACGCCACACAGAAACCACAAGGCTGCACTGTTTGCCAGAAGTCCAGGGATGAAAATGAGGATGTAGGTAGCTGCATATATGTAGCGCTGGAATGGCATATCAATGTTAGTGCAGTTAAGGTCAGCATTGCTAGTAATGTTGCTAGCCATCCTGAATATTTTAGTATATTCATCAAGGTAATGATGGAATCATGATTCCTGCCCAAATCAAAAGGGGAAAAGAATACAATGGTTAAACAATTGTTCAGCCAACACTAAGATCTGTAGTATCCTTAAGTAGATATAGAAGATTAAAATTATAAAGGACGCTTTGACAGATGAAGAAGCAGAGGCTCAAGGAAGATACACTACTGGTCCAAAATACCCAGTGAACACTTAGGGAACCATGGATTTGTCCTCAATTGTCCTCCCAGATTGTTTATGTTGTTTTTTGCAAGCAAAGATGTCCTTAAATATCAAGTATTTTGTTCTCTCCACAACAAAAAGTGTGAAATTAGTCTCCAATTTTTTTCTTTTGCCTCCAATTTTTCTTGTCCCAAGTCCTGATTTATAGTGGACACAGCTCATTTCAGTTACAATGATAGAAAGGCAGCCTCACCTTTTTAAGTTCCCTTGCTTTCTCACCTTGTTTACTGAGCCAGGTGCTTGCCACGCCAGCACCAGGAAAATTAACCTGTCTTTTTCAGCTTCCATTGCCAATGTCTTAGCAGATTTTCAGGTCTTGAACATGTTGCCTCACTCTTCTAACAAGATAGTTGGTGGTTTTCCTGTACTTTGTCTTTCTTCCTTGACTCAAGTCTTCTTCCAAATTCACAATAATATTTTCAGTGACATATGAATTTAGAAGCAGTACCAGGATATTTTCCCTTACATGATTTAGAAGAGACCTTGTCTCCTTTTAAGGATAATCCTGTCCTGGACCAGCATCATGGTTATGACAGGCTATCTAACAGACACCAGGAACACTGACTAGGACACCAGCTAAAGCACCACGAAAACCATATTTTGTGAAATAATTTAAGATTTAATTTTTTTCTACTAAAAACATCATGTCATGAGAAGAAGAAGGGTTTTCTGGACTTTCAGTCTTATTTTATGCTTCATTGTGGTTTTTACTGTGTATTTTACTGTGTATTGCTCATAAAATAGTACACATAAAATAAAGAATAATCTTTAAGGCTTCTCAAGGTCTGAGGAGGGGATTGCAAGTTGCCTGCAGATTAGAATGGTAATCTCATTATTTAACTTGAACTATTTTATAGAATCTTGGACTAAGAGGACTACTGATAATCTTTTAGGTCAGTCTCCATATAATACAGGTAGAAGGAAACAATGCTCAGAAAGCAATTTATCAAGGCCACAAAGTAACTAAATGGAAGATCTGGGACTTCATATGGGAGGACAAAGTGCTTAATCTTTCTATACATACTTCTCTTCATCACTTGTCCAAGATAAGGATTACAAACATCTATTCATATTGCAGTACTGTTTGTCTCAGCTAAGGCAGACAAGAAAGAAATAATAAGCTAATTAGGTTGTTCCTTGGGCATCATAAAGGTTTTGTTGCTGTTACTGTTTTTATTTTAACTAAGACTACAAAATAAGGTGTGACTTGATGTTAGATTCTTCTCATAAGTAGCATAAAGACTTCCTATGATTGTGCATCCTGTTCCATAAAACAGAAATGTTATAAAGGAACAGACTACCAAGTGATTAACTCACAGATAAAATATAGTTAATATTATGAGCTACCATTACTGTAAAGTGTGCTTTCATTTTCCTTCTCTTCATAGTGCATCACCTCTTACTGGCCGGTGAGAAGTCCTATAGAATCATGTAATGACCTTACACATGTATGTATGATTTTGAATGGGAAATGGAGAGTGCTCGCATGTGAAAAGGCAAAAAATATTTATCATGTTGAAACCATCAGTCATGTACCCCTGAATCTATATTCATATTTTTCATACTTATTATTAAGTTCAATTATTATAATTGCCTTAGGAAGGAGGTACTGTTATTAACTCATAGTGAATATTAAGAAACTGAGGTTCAGAGAGAATCAGTAATCTGTCTGAAATAAGGAGGTAAAAAATGGTCAAATGGGATTTCCTATCATGTCTGACTTACTCCAAAATATATGATATTCTCACTACATCAGTTAATTTCCCCTATAAAGAAACTATTTAATGGAAAATGGGCTCATCACGACATCGGGAGGGCACACTGTGATTTAACCTCTCTAGTCCCATAGTAGTCATTTATAATATTATAACATTAGTTTGTAGTTTTGCCCAAATGAAACCATCAGGATAGAACTAAAAACCTGCCCCATGCATGTCACCCATCTCTCCTCACCACTCACTTTGACTTCAGTATTAGCTTTGGTTTACTCTTACCTACTAAGTAGAGACTGTGAGAGAGACCTAGAGGAAACGGCTCACATGCATTACTATTCCAAGAACTAAGAATGGCTCACACCTACCCAAAACACACTTCCACATTTATGTTTTACAGTCATGCTTATTTGTTTCTCTTCACTGGTGCAAAAAGTTTCACTTACAAAAAAGGACATATTTTGTTCACTCCTCTGCTAAATAGCAGAACTTTTTTGGGCAAGAAAAACAACCTACAGGTCAAGTTTCTTTTTTTCTGTGGTTTCTTCTGCCTCTGAAATTCACAGTTTATTGCAAACTTAGAGATTTGCATACTCTTTTCTTTAAAACTTCTTATTGTCTTCCAGTGAAGGAGAGGGTAGGAAGGGTTTTTCCCCAAATCTGTTTGGTGACAAATGCAAAATCCCCAAGATAGGGAGAGTCTGGGGAAATTTGTTTTGGGTAGGACACATATATAGACTCTATTAGACATGAAACATTTAGTTTGCTCTAAACTATTTGTGATGTTTCTGAAATTTAAGAAAGGAGAACAAACTAAGAAGTCCCTAACAGGAAAATGTTGAATGGAAGGGTTAAATTCAGGAAATGTTCTTTCTCTCTACTTTAGTTTGTATCTGTCTTTGTTTTCTTTGGCTCTTGCTCTTTTGTTGGCTCTATTTCTGGTTGGTTTGTGCCCTCTGTATTGCCAATCTCCCTTTCAATCTAGACATATCTTTGGTTCCTATCTCATAAAGAGGAGTGAGATGGGTGATTCATTCCTGGATCTCTGCTCCTCTTTTCAGTTAATGCAATAACTCCCATCACAGACACTCAAGCTGGAAACCAAGGATTTAGCTAACCCCAATCACTACATTTTGCTCATATTCCTCATATTCCAGTTAGAAACCAGGTGATTCTCCCTCTTCCAAATATCTCAAATCCATCTCCAATTGCATCTACTCTTGTGCTATTGCCAACCTTATCCGGGCTACTGTTATCATTTTTCTTATCAGTTGTAACAGCTCCCTTACTAGAATCCTTACACCCCAGCCCTGACCCCTGCAGTCCATTCCCTATATTGTGTCTGTCACCAACATCATCACTACCGTTTTTTGAGGGGTACCGTATATGTACGTGCTAAGTGTTCTTCACACATTATCTCATTAATGCTCATAACAGTCCTATGATTATTTTTATATTATAAATGACAAAATTGAAACTAAAGTCGAGAGAAATTTAATGAAGGTTTTCTCAGTCACAAAACCTGCTTAGTGTAGAAAAAATATACTGGAATTGGAATCTATGCTTTTCTACACACTACCTTACTTCTATCATGGTACTGACCAAACTTATTGAAATTCTGTTGACATGTCTTTTCTAAACTATATTTTCCAGTCCTTGATAGCACAGATTATGCCATGTCTTTACCCATCCTAGCCCAAGTGATTTTTCTTTGAAATAGCATGTCATTCTCCTGCTTAAAATCTTTTGTTGATTCTTTATTATATTAAGGTCAAACCTCGCCATGACCTAAAGATCATATCTAATATCTCTCTTTCAACACCTCTTCCTCAATTCTGTTTCAGATATGCTTAGATGTTTTCAGTTTCCGAACCAGCCAAATATTTTTCCTTACATGTTCCCTCTCTAAAATTCTCTTCCTCCAGGTCTTCTTAAGCCTGACACTTAAGTCATAGTTTGCAGGTCATACATACCATTACTGCCAAGCATATTTGATATGGGGGGGCGCCTACCTTTCTGGGTGCCATGAATAGATTTGATATATACATAGAGTTGCAAATTTTACTGAGAGCTTGGTAGTACTTTGATTAACATACCTGCCTGACAGAACCCTTCCTTCCAGCTGCCAGGAGTTCTCTTGGCAGGAAGACTTAGGGAGAAAGGTATAAAACGGCTCATGGAACAAAGAAAGGGAATTCAACCATTTTGGGAGGAAAGATGGAGGCCAGGTGATGAGGCCATGAGGAACTTCAGGTTGGGCTTTGGTCTGGCTTGGTAACTCATGATTGTTAGTAAACATAAGCTGAGTGTACCTGCTGAAAACTAAAGAGGTTGGAGATTTGAACTCCGTGTTGGAGTTTGCGTTGCTGAGTTTGACTTGAGTGTGTCTGGGAGAAGCCATGTGAGGGCCAGGCCTGAGAAGAAAATGAACTTGGCTGGATCCTGTACTAATAAGTTTCTTTCTACTACCTGTTGGAGGACAAAGAGAAGTTGGAGCACACCAAAGGAAGATGTCTCAGGCACGCCAAAGAAAGATGCTGACCCTTTTAGCACGTGAAAATGAACTCTGAAGGAATGGACAATTGGTGAGGTTAACAGAACTGAAGAGACTGAGAGTTTTAGACAATCTAGGGAAAGAACTTTAGACAATGTTGAGAAATGTTTTGGATAATGTTAAAGTAATTGGAGTTTTTCTTATATGTTTTCTTTCTGTAGTAAATAGGCGTTCATTTTGTTTAGTAATAAATTAGTCATAACTCTTAAAGGTCTATTCTGGCTTGGAATTTAGTGAAAAGGCTAGGGATGGCGGAAAGGACCCACAAGTGTGAAAGTCTTAGGCTGCAGTAGCTGCAAAGAGGGTAAATTAAGGCAAGCTAGTAAGGTTTAAAATGCATTTTTTGAGACTAGGTCTTGCTTTTTTGCCCGTGGAACCACGGCTCACATTGCCTATCGTATCACGGACTCAAGCAATCCCCAGCCTCAGCTTACCAGGTAGCTGTGATTACAGGCACATGCCACCATGCCCAGATATTTTTTGGGACTAGGTCTCACTGTGTTGCCCCGAGTAGGACGCGAACCGCGATCCCCAGACCCCGCAGAGACTCCGTATACTGTCGCTTACAACACACACCACCGTGTCCGGCCTAAAATGCATTTTTTAAGTTTTTTTTTTTCCTGCTATACCTGGAGCTAGAAGCTGAGAAGCGGTGGCTGCCTAAAATCTACATAAAGAGGTGACTGGTCTATGAAAGCATTTTACCTGGAGGAGGTAACTGCTTTGAGTCTGCCTGGAGAAGCTGCCAGAGGTGATCGAAGTTTAAGTTAAAGAGGGGATTTGAGTTTTAATTACAAAGCCTCTTTTTTTTTGACCCGATTTCATATTGACATAGTCCTGCATAACATCAAATATTCTCATACATGCTGTTATGTCTCCATGTAACATCAACATTTATAATTTAAATGTTTACTGTTATTGGTTATTTTATCCATTGTGCTACTAACTTCTTTAATGTTATAACATCTATTTTTGTTCATCACCATATAGCCAATACATACCCTGGTACTTAGCAAGCACCAACCAATTGGATTTAATTATGTACACTACATTTGAGTATTCCTAATTAAAATAATTAAGAAAAAACTGCAGAACCCCATATATCAATTAATATATTTTTCTCTTATTTCCCTAAAATACTGTCCTTTGATTTAGACAGTTTCACCAATATTACCTATACACAACCTTTCTAACTTGAAAATTCATGCCTGTAGAAATCTGAGAAAAAAGCAAAAATAATCAATTCAGAAGTCACTGCTGTTCAGACGTATCCTATGGGTAGAAACCAGAACATCCCACATAATCTGAGTACTGTTTCTGCTATTCTGGCCTCAAGAAGAGGGTAGCCTTGTTGATCTTTCAAAAACATCTGAACCCCTCGTTTTTGTTGATTGTTGTTCTGTAAAGAGTATACCTGCTTTGTCTCATCAGTAAATGACTTCTTACCCACATATACAGTGGGAAATAGAATTATACTAAAAGACAGAATTCATAGTTTTCAAAAACTCTCCACACATGGAAAATAAGTATAAAGTAAAAATATATATATTTACTTTTTCCCTGGCTTTCTGAAGTCTGTGGTCGCCTTGTATACCATTAGTAACAGATAGCCTATGAATTCTGTGCTAAGTTTTATAGTGAATACAGTATCATTGGCTATAATTTCTGTCACTGATAAGCACATTGTCTTCAAGGGGAATATTTTGAAATCTCCATCATAAATATGCATGACAAGAACTGATAGGAATGTCATAAGAATTAAGAACCCTACTTGGCCCATGGCATCATCCTTATGAGGCAAAAGAAACAGATACCACCTATATTTGTATCAGATTTTAGATGACAGAGCTGTGTTGAGTGTCCTGTTCAAAGTCACAAGATTAGAATATGGTGAAATAAGGATCAGAAGTCATGTTTTTAGGTTTACTACTTAGTGTTCTCTCCACCATGTCAGCCCACTGTTATTGAATTCTAAAAGATAAAGGACTTCAATCAGGCCAGAAAATATGTCAAAGTCAACCATATTTTATTCTGGGTCCCTGTAGGGGCAGAATGGGAGAGTAATATAGGTGATAACTGTGGGAAAGAAGAACTTTACTTTGCTTGAGTTATATATTACTTTGTTTAACTCTTCACAACTCTTCAATTCCGAGGCCAAGTCCCATCTCTTAAAGAAAGCATGCACTGAGTATTATAAATACCATTCACCTGAGACAATTTATTATTTCATCCAGAAAATAGACATTCTCTTATATGTATATCTAATATACTAATTTCAGAGAAAAGTGCAAAAGGATGACAAATTCCAATGAAGAATAATGCATGATTGTTGCTTGCAAGAAGTTTATAGTCACGTAAGACAGACATCAGAATAGCCAACTCTAAAAGATTAAAATGCGCCTTGAAAAAGGTAACAAAGAAGTTCTTGTGGGAGTGAATAATGAATCCTACACAAAAGAAGAGGATTAGAAGAATAACTTGAAGGATAGGTCAAGTTTTAGTAAGCAACTTTGTGCTGGGCAAGTTGTAGAAGAAAGGATGGACAAGGAATTCAAGAAATTAATGAATGACATTCAAAGCCCCCTTCATTAGGAAAAATTAGGTTTTCTAGCTTAGCTTGAACACAGTGTGAGATGGTGAGGATGGTGAGATCACAAGGAAGTAGTGGTAAGGAGAAGAGACTAAAAAGATAGGTACAATAAAATCATGAAGAGATTTGAATGAACTTTATGAAAATCCCTAAGCGATTCTGGGAAGAGATAAGATATTTTCATAATGTGTTTCAGAATGATGATTCTAGTAACAGTGTAGAAGATGGATTGAAAAGATTGGGTGCCTGACACACAAGGTCCAAATCAGTTGAGAGTTTGTAGGGTGACCAACAGTCCAGACTTTCCCAGATTGAGGGTTCCCTAAAACATAGGATCTTCATTGCTAAAACTATGAAAATCTGAGCAAACAGATTACATGCTCACCTTACAGTTGTAACAGATGATGTAATAAAAATATTACCTCTGCATTTGGGATGGCAGGAATACTAGAAATTCAAATAAAGTCAGAATCAGAATTGCCCAGCTTGGGAGAATGAAGAATCAAATACAGTTTCATTTATAAACCATGTGACTATTATAAAATTTTGAACCAAAATTACCTCAATAATAAAAACAATACAATGAAAAAGAAAGTTTAATTGAAATTTGTCACATAACAAATTATAGTTGTGTAATTAATTTTATTAGATCAGTTATTTACATTTACATATCCTGTCAATCTGAGCCAATTCATCTCTTACGTATTTCAAGACTTTTCAAATTTATATTATTTACTAAGCTTCCTGACTTCAAATAGTCTATTTCTCTAATATTATAATCTTTGAGTATCACTGAAAATTCCACTATAAATTGCACTGTACACTCACAGAGACCTTAAATTTCTACATCTTTTCATTTACTCTATTTTGATCCCACCACTGACCCTCATCTTATTTCCTCTCCTATACAAGCTAAATAGCTGGTCAAATTAACTATTTTCACATAGGAATCCTCAACTTCTTGATTCACTCTTTTGCTGCACCAATCTAGCAATATTTTAATCCTAGATGAAGTCCAAAATCCATTTTCTTTCTTCCTATCCAAACATAAAGAGTGATGCATAAAAAAAAAAAAAAAAAAAAAACCAGGATCTGTTTGGAAAGGCAAAACTAAAACTAAAAAGTTCTTATCTACAGTCTAAGGTTTTCCTCTGGCCTCTTAATACACACTCTTGATTAATATCTTTTCTTATTCCCATGAGGGTCATTCACCACCTTCCCACCTCTAGTAAAGTTGCTGTTTTCTCCTATTCTCCCATGCTCCACCTTTCTCATCTTATTTCTTACATCACAGAGAAAATTGAGTTTATTAGGTGAGAATCAAATTAATTTAATTTCCTTGTCCCACCCCAATATACATTCTACAGCTATATCCTTACTTTCCAATACAGCTGCTTTTCCTGCTGCTCAAAATGAATTCCAGTGTTCCTAATTCAATCTCCTTTTATTTCTCTAAATATCCTCTTGTTTAGTTGTTCTACCTTACTCCTAGCTCATCATACTGTCCTCCACTCTCAGTTAAGCTTTGTAATCAAGCTTCACCAAACCCCAAATAATTCTTTGTCTATACATCTTAATTTAGCTCTTTGTCACTTTCCTTATCTTCATAAATTTCTCACAATAGCTGCTAATGATAGTCTTTTCTATGCCTTACTTTATTTCCATTCTTTAATATACTCCAAGATAAGAAATGTACTCCATGACCTCAAAACTTCACTGAAACTGCTTTAACAGAGGTGGTAAGTGACCATCATGTTGTTAAATCAAACAAGACTCCTTTGCTGTCTTGAACAGTCTTAACACTTCTGTCTTTCAGATATGCTCATTTCCTTAGTCTTCTAAGCCACTTATTCTTATCTTTGTTATCCAGTTGCTTTCATGGCTCTAATTACCACATATCGCCTGATTATTCTCATGTTTCTATATCAGGCCTGGCCCTCGCCATATACCCAAATTTCAGTTAAGATTTTTTTATTTGAATCTTAAAATGAGTAAGTACAAAAGTAAACTAATCATACTCCCTGAATTTTTACTTCCCTGTCACAATTTATTTAGTTACAAAAAAAAAAAAAAAAAAAAAACTGTGGACATGTTCTTCTCTTTAATCCAATCACTTAAATTTTCTTTCTGTATTTTATTTTCCCTCTCTTTATCTCTAGAATTTTAAAATGAATGTATACTGATATGAACTTTCCTTTATCTCTGTATATCTCACACACATAATCTTTCACAGCAAATGGTAAGGCACAAAGTAGGGAATCATATATATTGTTTTTACTTCTAAAGTCTCTACCATGAACTACTTTCCCAAGCAACAGCCATAGCCTTTATCCTTCTGCTACTGAGAAAAATATGGTTAAGGTAAGGATAATAATATAATATAATATAATATAATATAGCTGGTTATCCAATACCTTCAAAACCTGACTATTATTTAAAAGTCAATATAAATCCCCTAAGTTTTAGTGTGAATTTGATCATTAAATGCTTTATGGAAAAAACAAATTTTAACTCAAAACACTAAGGCATATCAGTTAAATATGACTCAAAGATGCTAAGTCCAAGAACTTAATAATTATCAATAACATCCACCTAAAAACTCAGTTTCCCATCCCAAACAACTAGTTCAAGGTATGGTTTTACAAAGGTGCCATCAATGTGATATTTTATTCTGACATCAGAATTTATACCAGATTCTTGTGTCTCAGTGAAATAAAAAGCTCAATAAATTTCTACATTGATCTTATCAATCATGAAATAAGTATTGCTTGTTTTACCTCTAATCCTTGTTAAAACTCTGAGGTAAGTATTATTTTCAAATCAGAAAATGGAGACTCGATGGGAGTCAGTTTCTTTCTCCAGGTCACAAGTTACTATTATTTCATTTATATTAAGCCTCTTAATGAACAGACACAGCTAATATTCCTCTTATCCAATGAACCTGTTGCATGGACACAATGCAACTCTTGCCTGAACACAAACATTTCTATGGATAACACTTCAAAAGATGAAGAAGTTAATGATGTTGGTTCTAGTTAGTAGCATTTCTATAATTATACATACATACATACATACATACATACATGCATGCATACATACATATATGGCAAATGGCCACCTACAGATGTCAGAGTAGAACTGTATCAAAATTGGGGTCTGTTTATTAACCTGAACTATAATAGGCTGGCAGGTAGAGTACTAGAAAAATTTATTTACAGCAATAATGGGTTGAATGTAATAAGATCTGTTATAGGCTAAGGAAATATATACTGAAAAGATTACTGGATTTTGAGCTAAGGCACTTGGAGTCTAGAAACTATTTAATCTCTAACCCTTAGCATTGGTGAAATAGTTATGAGCACAACTGTCTTCTAAATACTAACATGTTATATCACCTTGATAAGTACCTTCCCTTCTATACGCTACATTTTCTTCATTGTTAAAATAAAGTGATGGAATAGGAAGAGTTTTAGTTCTCTTCCAATTCTAGCTTGTCATAGCTTCATGGGTATGACCCCACTCAACCTGTCCTAATACTGCCATCAGCATTACCACTGCCAGTATTCATTCTGTCACCATGATCTCAGTCCAGCTGCTAAGACACATTTTGCAGGGAATTATTGCATCAATAATTGTTGCAGGTATATTAATAATCAATTCAGAAGATATCATCTCCATTTTACAGAACAAGAAATTGAAATTGAAAGGATGTTATTTTATGTATATGGAGACAAGAGATTAGCAAGTGGTTGAGTAAGAAAGTGGAATCTAGACTTTTGCTAGGACAACTCTACAAAGCTTCACCCTCTCAATATTTCCCTTATTTATATTTCTATTTATATTATCCCTTACTGTTCAGTCACTAATATCACTAAATGAAGATGTTTATCAAATTTGCCTCTTATTTTCTTTGCCATTTAGAGCCAGTGTGTATGTTGGTCACCTTGGAGGGAGAGGAGAAATTAATAGGGAAAGATTGTTGCGGGGACCATGTCCCTCTCTCTATGGGACATTTACAAACCATTTGGGAACCTAACTTGCTTTGCTTTATCTTACCTTTTGTTTCTTCTTTACATGACTTGCCCAAATCTCTATGGAACTTTTAATCAATCATTCACAACTACAGCAAGAGTAGAGCAATTGGAATTTAGAACTCTATTTCATGAATTTGTTTATTCAACTCTAAGTAACCTGACTTATATCAAAAAACATGAGGAATTTGTATATTCTGTAATTTAGATTGTACTTTTGTTTTCACTTTAACAAAATTTATGCTTTTTTTAAAATGATAATGTAGGTTCCAAACTAAGAATTGTCAGTTAAATTTTCTTTGTATAATTATCAGGAATACATTTCATTATTATGAATTAGAGGAAATAAAAATTAGCTATATCCTTAAAAAGAATTAAGGCAAATATCAAATGGTTTCAGTTATATGTGGAATATAGAGAAATCAACAAAAGGTAAAGGAAAAGGTAAAACTGAAAAACTGA
The DNA here is from genome assembly GCA_004024945.1 of Uropsilus gracilis. Lineage (NCBI taxonomy): Eukaryota > Metazoa > Chordata > Mammalia > Eulipotyphla > Talpidae > Uropsilus > Uropsilus gracilis. The sequence continues at coordinate 65,942 of PVHY01006108.1, forward strand.
TCATAGAATGAAAGCAAATATTGTGGGAGGATGAGGGCAGGGACATACAAGGGAATATGGTGACAGTTCATGGATGATACAGTGGCAGGAGAACAATGATGAAAGAAAAAAACCTTGCTTATTTTAAAAAGAATCAAGACAACTAAGCTACCCATATCTTAAGATTAACATCTTAAAGTTTAAATTTAATTTCCAAATGTGATTTTTGCTGGATATTAATGATTTAGGAAGGTCTATTTATGTATCATGTATCACTTTTACAGTTGGAGCAGCGTTTTATTGCTTTTAGGAAGATCCGAGGTAATATCTCAAATCACTATCAACTATCTAGTCTGAAAAAACTCAACTTCATATATCTATGCTTCAGTCTCTTCATTAATGAAATGTGTACATTGAAATAATGTACCTCATTAATAAAATGGTGCCTGAAACATAGATTATTGTAAAGATTAAATATACACAAAAGTACCTGTTTTCATGTCTGGTGCACAGTAGATATTAAATAAATGTTAGTTTATCTCTACTTTTAGAGAAAGTAATCCTCCATGGATCTTTGGTTAGATTCTGTACATTTGTGAGTTTGGAAATCCCCTTAAAGCATAATTGTGAAAGATGACTAGTACACCAAAAGCAGTAATTCTTAAGTAGAAGGAAGGAAAACATGTGCTACTTGAAGAAAAGAACAGAAAGAAAAGAAAAGAACTTATTTTAGTAAATAAAGTTATATTAAAATTATTTTCCCTATGAAACAAACTGCTGAAAGTACAGATCTATAAAATACTGTTAACTGTTGAACAAGCAGTACTTAGAAAATGTCAATATGATGAGGTAGATTTTTCTAGGAGGCAGATTTTCCTAGGAAGGCAAGTCTGCATTAAACTTGTAGTGTTATATAATCATATAAAAAAATAAATAAATAAACTTGTAGTGTTATTTTTCTGTTTTTTAAATGGAACCTTGTTTTCAAATATTGAGAAATCCTGACTGAGTGTATTGTCATTGTGAAAATCAGATTTCAGAACTCTCCCCCGGTCTATTGTTTACATTTTATCATTTTTAAAAAGGAAGTTACTTATAAAACACTTGCTTATGGTATAAAAAATGATGCTCTAATGATAGCATTATTCTGAAATAAATATAATGAGGTTTCACTTCTTTGGGTTATTAGCTTCTCTCTAATATCTAAGACAACATTTCCAGAAAGGAAACTCTAGTTAGAGTTCCATATAATAGCCCAAGATTTACCAAATTCACAAATATATAACTTCTCAGGTACCTAAGTGCCTAGCATCAAATATTATAAAGCATCTATTCTAAGATCTTCTCCCTTACTACAGGTGAGAATATTGTGACACAGAGAAGTAAATCAAATTGCCCATTCAAACAGTGAGCCAGTGACAAAACTTAATATAGAACCAAGATTTCTGCATACTGCGTGTATTGATGCAACTGCTTGATCACTCTGTCTACGATTCACATTAAGCAATAATAGGTGAAAACTTTCTTGAAAAACATTTGATTTGGAACTTAAGTAGATATTTTTATGAAAATTTTGAAAAGAATGTATAGACTACCTTCCAGTCACTTTATAGGCAAATAGGGTGGTTTCACAACAGACAGCTGAGTTTTTTACTAGAACTATGATAGAGCACTACATATGGTTTGCTTTTAAGACATCTTAAAAAAAACTCTAATAGCTATGAAAAACTACTCAACAACATCCAGAAGCATGTTTATTCATTTGAAGTTATATGATCCACCACTGCCATGACTTAGCAGTCTGCAAAACTTGACCTCAATAATTTTTCCTGTTAAACGCAAAAAGGAACAGCTTTTGTCCAAAAAAGACTTGAGTTCAACAGGAACCATTGCAAAGATAATTACCCCAATTGCATAACCTGATTTTTAATATAGTTCAGGCCATTTCCTGCCTCTTATATCTGCATGTAACTTCTTTTTTTTTTTTTTTGCTATGAACAAGTTTCACTGTGCTACAAATGTTGAGATTAACTCTTTAGTTGATAGAAATGGGAAATGGCAATGACTTCACGCACCCAGCTACAATTGTTGAGATTAACTCTTTAGTTGATAGAAATGGGAAATGACAATGACTTCACGCACCCATTTGAATAGGCAAAATTGAAATATCATGACTTATAGTACCACTGGAACTGAGACTAATCCCCCCAAAAAAGTACCAAAAAAATCTTATTATTATATCCAGTAAAGTCCTTAAAGTAGAGGGTGGAAAACACATACTACTTGAAAAAAATTCCTATTGTAGTAAATATATTTGGAGATCAAAGTAATTTCTCTATAAAACAAACTGCTAAATGTACAAATTGCCAACTGATATGGAAGTTTTTCAAGCACTCCGCAATTATAATTCTCCCTTTGACTCAGTCTTCTTGACTCAGAATCAGAAAAATGACAGCACGTGGAGCAATAACAGCAACAATTACTGTAATGTTAGATGCCTCTTCTGAGGGCTCTGCTGTTTAGTAAGGCTGAAATAAGGTCACAAAACAACTTCCAAGGGAGCACAAAACACGTCTGAGCAAATATCTGTGAAAATTTACACCAGAACATTTCACCTGTGATCTCCTTCTCTAAACTAAAATCCAGCAGAGATATAAATGCATTTATAATATTCTCTGGGAGATGCAAGTTGCTACAGGGGAAAGGAAACATCCATTAGAAGACAGAGTTTTCACTCCAACTCTGCCACTAAGCAGCTGGGTAATCCTAAATGTTTTCACTTCACTGACTTTCAGTTACCCTAACTGCTTTATGAACCTAAGCTGTTCTAAAATCTACAATCTGAGTTTCTTTTCTTCTCTTGTGAAACGAATAAAGCTTCCATTACTCCATATCTGAAAACTAAATTTACAAAAGCAAGAAGCTTTGATGTAAAGATTTTCCTTGATTTTGCAACTAGAAAAATTATACAAAAGCTCAAATCTTTCCCTTACTGAATATATTGATTTGTCTTGATATATCTCACAGAACACAATTTTTATTATTTTATAACTTTGTGTCATATTTCCTGGTTCTACCCTAAAAAGAGCCTTAAAAACCCTAAAAAGTTTTTAAGAGCAAAAACTTAGCTTCATCACAGACTATCTGCTTAGTAAGTAATGTAGAAAATAACATTTACCCTAACTTTGGACTGTAGCCAAATTCAGGGGTGATCACCATTGTGCCTACTATAAAGAATCTAAAACCAGAGGCCATTTTCAAATTGGAAACTGGCCCCCATCTTCTTCTGTAGCGGATTTTCCTACCAGCACCTACCTTCCTGCATGTAACCACCAATTCCCAAATGCTGGGCTTTAACTTACCCTGGAGTTCAGCCGGAATTAATGTTCTTGTTTCTTTGCAAGGAGCTGGGAGTAGAAAAGCCTAACTCTGATAACACTGATCTTGTTGATAACTAAAAAATTGTTGTTGAAAGAGGAAGTTGACTGCATTTGGTGTCTCACCACAAAAACCTTATTTGCACAACTGAAGGTAAGTCCCTTGAGCAGATGATGCTATTCAAGTTCTGTTTTTATTTTATTGGTGCAAAAAAATTAAAAAAGCACCAAGACAATGGCTATATAAAATCAAACAATGATTACATATCAGTTCTTTCTCATAGTTCCTCACCCGTATCTCTTTCCACCAAGACTGACATAGCTCTCTGATTTGTTAGATTCTAGGAGACGCAATGGTAGATAGGTAAACTTCAGATTTTGCCTCAAATCCTAAGAACAAGAAAGATGAAATTTCTTCAAGTCCAAGGAACAAAAACTTCAAGCATCTATTAGAATGAATAGTAATTGTACTACTCTTATTTAAACTGCTTCTTCCACATAGAATATGTTTACATCAGCTACCCATCTAAAGGTACATAATATGCAGTGTACTTATTTATATACTTTTCTTATAACCTCAGTATACTGAAAATTGCTTCAAGACAAAGATCACATCTAATTCATTTCTTTTTTTTTAAGACGGCTTTAATAAATATTTGTATATTAAATAATTTATTTATATATAAATTTCACATCTTTGTAATCCCTGAAGTTCACCCACCGCCTTCCCTCCATGACCAATCCCACCCCCCACCCCCAGTTGTGTACCTCAGTTTGGTTGTTAGCTTGTTTTGACTTTTCCTCATGGCTTTTTGTTTATTTTTTCCTATGTCCTATATGTTAGTGAAGCCATTTGGTTTCTTTTTCTTTCTGACTTGTTTCTGTTAATATGATTTCTTTTAAGTATATCCATGTTATCACAAAATCATCAAAGTTGTCATTTTTAATTGATGAGTAGTATTCCATTGTGTACATGTACCACTCTTTTTCATACATTCATCTGTTTTGTGACATTTGGGTTGTTTCCATGTTCTTGCAAGTATAAATAGTGCTGCAGCAAATATCTGGGCACACATCCCTTTGCACAAGCACTGAGGTCTCCTTTGGGTAGATTCCCAGAAGAGCAATTGCCATACCACCCTGAATGCACCCAATCTTGTCTGATTCATTTCTGTATTTTGAATGAATCCAAACATAATAATCTCATGAATGTTTGTTGAGTGGCTAAATGAAGGAATGAACTTTTTAAATATTCAAATAGTGCATGAATAAGTAAAGTAAGAATGTTGATTACAGAGTATTACAGAGTCTCACTCCTTGTACTAAGATTTTGGTCTTTAATTGTAATGCTTATGGGACCTTACAAATATAAAGAAAATTCACATTCTTAGAGACTATTATGTCAGAAAAATCTAAGAATAATTAAGAGTACTTTTACATGGCTGATGGGAATGAAAAATGGTCCAGCCACTATGGAAAGCTGTATGGAGGACCCTCAAACAACTAAAAATGGAACTACCATTATTTTGAGGAATTCCACTTCTGGGAATCTACCCAAAGGACACCAAAACACTACTAGTTTGAAGGACACCTGTGCCCAGATGTTTATTGCAGCAATTTTTACAATAGCTAGGATATGGAAATAGCCCAAATGTTCCAAAACAAATAAAACGATCAGAAAGTTGTAGTATATGTACACAGTGGAATACTATTCATTGATCAGAAACAAAAAAAATTGAGGCATGTGTGATAACACGGATGGACCTAGAAGGAATCATGTTAGTAGAAATAAGCCAGAAAGAAAAAGAGAAATATTGGATTATCTCACCCATATACTATAAGAAAAACGAACAAACAAACAGGCAAGTAAAATTTAAAACTGTCAACAAGACTTAAACATAGAGCATGAGGGAGTGTAAAATTCCGGGAGGGATAAGCACTAGAGATTAAGATTATATTTCATGAGTGACATGGTGGTGGGAGAACCCCGGGGTATACAATATACATGTGTGTATGTAATCAATAAAAAATTTCCTTAAAATATTTCACTCAAAATTACTCTACCATGGAAGCTAAACTAGTTTTGTAACAGGGTAATTCTCAGAGAAAGTGGAGCTTCCAGTTTCCCTACCCCACCCAGGCAAGGGTGGAGCTGAGCAGGGAGAAGTTAGAAAAAACAGGGATAAGGAAGGAAGATCAAGAAGAGGACCTGGAAGAGGAACATGGAGCAGAGATATCTGTGAAGAAGTTGTACTTGCTTCTCAGCCTTGCACTTGTACCAGGGACTTCAGTGATATGAAGGGCGACACTCAGAATCGACATGGGTGAGTCCTGTGTGGAGGCTGCCAATGACAGTCTTAATTGTAATTTTGATTTTGTCCATTTCCTTCCAGACTTGTCTGACCCCTTAGACCCCTTTATTTTGCATCCCCACCAAAAGGTGTTATATAATTATGGCAAACTTTCATATCTCAGTAGTCCTTATTTGGGTCAAACCCTGTTTGACAAAACAGGGAGCCATGAGGGGACAGGTAAGTTTGGGTGTTTCATACAAAAACTATTTTATCTACCATTTCCTTCTCTTCTATTTATTGCACACTAATTATGTTAAAATTATTTCCTATTTAAAAAAAAGAATAGTTAAGAGAAATAAGGTTTGCAAAGTAGCACAAATATCTGTAGACATGTAAGATAACCACTTTCAGAGTCCAGGATATAATGCTACAAAATAATCTTCTGGGAAATATGATTAAAAGAAGAGGGGAGTAATAAATTGTTCTAGGTTAGGTCAAATAGTAGAAATGGGATTCATGAATAAGATTGAACAAGGAAATAAGTAGATGATATTTTTATGGGTCAGTAAGCAGGATCTACAACAACTTCTTATAAAACCAGAATGATTAAAGAAACAGATGGAGGTAAATTGGGGGGGGGGGTAAGCTGAAATTTTATAAATGTAATACCCATCATGCTTACATCAAAACTCCTCTAAAGCAACTATACATGTAAGGAGGGAACTTAATAACAAATTCAAAATAATTAAGGAAAAATCTTTCCAGCCAAGAATATTATATACTTTAAAACTCATTTTTAGATAAAAGGGAGAAATAAAGAACTTCCTAGACAAAAATAATCTGAAAGAATTTTCAAACATTAAACCTTGCCTACAATAAATGTTGAAATGAAATCTATATAATTTGAAGAGAAGAAAAACCATGAAAACTGAATAAGGAAACAGTATCAGAAATCTTAAAACAAAATGACAATAGCAAATCCTCATATATCAGCCACTCAAAATGCAGTAGTCTCAAATGAAGATATAGACCACATACGTTTAGTTGACATTTATATTACTGCACCCTTAAAAAGCTGAGCATATATTCATCTGAAGTACACATGGATTGTTCTCAAGGAGAGAATGTTAGATCTTAAATATGTTAGGTCATATGACATGCTAGGTCATAAAGCATTGTCAATAAATTCATGCAGAATGAAACTATATAAATATCTTCTCTGAGCACAATGGTATCAAACTGAAAATCAACGATAAGAAGAAAGCAGGACACATCTAAAATATGTGGAGACTCAACAACATACTACTTAATAACTATTAAGTGAATGAAAAATAAAATTAAATAAGTAATTAAAAAATAACCAGAGACAAGTAAAAATGAAGACATGATCTACCAGAACTTATGGAACATGGCATACGTGGTAATTAAAGGGAAACATATCAATATAGATCTGCATTAAGAAACAATGAAGAGGTCAAATAAATAATATATATAATCTTAAACTCAAGGAACTAGGAAAATAATAATGGAAAAAAATCTGGGAAGAGTTTATGAGAAGAAATGGGAAGGTAATAATAAAAATTAGAGAGAAAGTAATTTAGCAGACATCAGACATCAATAAGAATTTTCAAAGGATCAATGAAAACATCTGGTTGTTTGAAATAATAAAGACATACCTCTATCTACACTTAAAAATAATGTAAAGGAAATTGAAAGAGTAATCCAAAAGTATCCAATGTCCCCCTTCCCAAAATAGGATCATCTAGAGAACTTCACTAGTTGTATCAAATCTTCAACAATGAACTAATACCTATCTTTCTCAAACACTACAAAGAAGAGTGGAAGAGGGAATGCTTCCAAAATAAATTTTAGATGGTAAACATTAATGTGATGTTAAAAGCAATCAAAAGGAAATCTTAAACAAAAGTTACATACCAATATCTCTGATTAAAAATTGAAGCAGAAACAAAAAAATCTTAACAAATCAAAATAAAAATTGCATAAAAACAAAATATAACATTTCAAAGTGAGATTTATTTCAGGGATGCAAGTACAATTGAACATCTGCAAATTAAGCAGTCTGAATCACCATATTCACAAAAGAAAAGATAAAAATCATATATTATATCAATAGATGCTGATAAAATATATAAGATCCCACATAAACTTTTGGAAGTAACCCTCAAAAAGTGGGATAAAAAGAATATATATAACACAACAAAAGCCATGTATGACAAACCCACAGGAACATTAAAATCAATTGGAAAAACTGAAAGTTTTTCCTCTAAGATCTGGTACCATAAAAAGCCATTTTTATCATTACTATTCAACATAATATTGGACTTACTAGCTAAATCAAAAACAAAGATTTAACAGGAATCCAAACTAGGAAAGAAGTAAAACACTCACTCTTTCAGGTGACATTATGATATACATAAAAATTCCTAAAACATCTACTAAAAATATAATTAGAAAAAATCAATCAGTACAATAAGTGGTAGGTTACAAAATCAATCTTCAAAATTCATTTGCTTTCCTATATGGAAAGAATGAATTAAAAGAGAAATAATCAAGAAAACAATTCCCTTTATTATTGTATCAAAAACATTTTTTGGGAGTAAACTTAATTCAGGAGGTAAAGAACATGCACTTGAAAAACATGACATTGTTAAAAGAAAGAAAATGCAAAGAGAAATGGAATGATTTTCCCTATTCATTGAATATAAGGATTAACTTTTTGAAAATGACTGTCTTATCCAAAGAAATATACAGATACAATGCAATCTTTTTTTTTCTTTTTTAAACTTTTGCTTCTTTATTTTAAAATAGAAATGATTGTTTTCTAACCTTAAAATTGATGTATACTCATTGCAGAAAGCTTGAAAATGCAACAAAAGAGCAGAAAGAAAAATTAAAAATCACCCATCACCTACCCACTGAAAGACATCTAAGTACATCGATGTTATCATAAAATCATCAAATTTGTCATTTTTAAAGGATGACTAGTATTCCATTGTGTATATATACCACATTTTTTTAATGCAGTCATCTGTTTTGGGACATTTAGGTTGCTTCCAAGTCCTTGCAATTATAAATAGTGCTGCAGTAAACATCCAAGCACAGGTGTCCCTTTGTACCCACATTGAGGTCTCTTTTGGGTAGATTCCCAAGAGAACAATTGTTGGGTCAATTGGTAGTTCCACTTTCATTAATTTGAGGGTATTCCACATAGCTTTCCATAGTGGTTGGATCAGTTTACATTCCCACCAGCAGTGTAAGAGTGTTAATTTCTCTCCACATCCTTGTCAGCACATCTTGCCCGTTCTTTGGATGTGGGCCATTCTTACTGGTGTAAAGGTGGTATCTTATTGTGGTTTTGATCTGCATTTCCCTTATTGCTAGTGACATTGAGCAATTTTTCAGGGGCCTGTTGGCCATTTGTATTTCCTCTTTGGAGAAGTGTCTTTTTAGTCTTCTCCCCATTTTTTTAATTGGGCTGCTTGTTTTGCTTTTGTTCAGTTGTGTGAGTTCCTTGTGGATCTTTGTTCTTAAACCCTTATCATCTTGTGGAAGGCAAAAATGTCTTCCCATTCAGTTGGGCTTCTTTTTGTTCTTTCTGTTGTCTCTTTTGCTGTACAGAAGCTTTTTAGTTTGATGTAGTCCCATTGGTTTATGTTTCCATCATTTTTTTTTTTTTTGCCATCTGTAGATGTGTCCAGAAAGGGATTTCTGAATTGTAATTCATGGAGGGTTTTGCCCAAGTTTTCCTCTATGTTTGTTATGGTTTCAGGTCTGACATCTGACATCTAAGTCTTTTATCCATTTTGAATTGATTTTTGTACATGGTGTGAAGGAGTTGTCTTGGTACATTTTTTTTGCATGTCTTAGTCCAATTTTCCTCCTTTGTCAAAGATTAATTGACTATATATGTGTGGTTTTTATTTCCAGGCACTCAATTCTGTTCCATTGGTCTGACTGTCTGTTTTTGTACAGTACCAAGCTGTTTTAATTATTATGGCTTTGTAGTATAGTTTGAAGTTTGGAATTGTAATACCTCCATTTACTTATTTTCTGGTCAGGAGGCTTTTTGATATTTGAGGTCTTTTGTTATTCCATATGAACTTCAATAATTTTTGTTCTATCTTTAAAAAATGTCATTGATATTGTTATCAGAATTGCATTGAATCTGTAGATTGCTTTTGGTAGAATGACCATTTTTATGATGCCAATTCTTTCAATCCATGAACAGGGAATGTCCTTCCATTTCCTTATGTCTTCTTCTATCTCTTAGCAGTGTTCTAAAGTTTTCTTTGTATAATTCTTTCACATGTTTTGTTAGATTTATTCCCAGGTATTTGATTATTTTTGGTGTGATGGTAAATGGGGTGGTTTTTCTGATTTCTTCTTCTATTTGACTTTTTGCATGTAGAAATCTACTGACTTCTGTGTGTTGATTTTGTATCCAGCTAACTTGCTGAACTGGTTTATTATTTTAAGCAATTTTTCTGTGGATTTTTGGGGTTTATCTATATAAAGAATCATGTCGTCATCAGCATATAATGATAGCTTCAGTTCCTCTTTACCATTTCTATCCCTTTTATGTCTTTCTCTTGTATTATTGCCCTAGCTAGAACTTCCAGTACAATGTTAAAGAGTAGTGGGAAGAGGGGGAATTCTTGCCTGGTTCCAGATCTTAATTGGAATGATTTTAGTTTTTCCCCACTTATGATGCTGTTTGCCATAGGTTTGTCATAGATGGCTTTTATTATGTTGAGGTAAGATCCTTTAATCCCAAATTTTCCAAGGACTTTTATCATGAATGGATGCTGGACTTTGTCAATTGCTTTCTCTGCGTCTATTGATATGATCATGAGGTTTTTGGTTTTTCTCTTTGTTGATGTGGTGGATTATATTAATTGATTTTTGGATTCTGAACCATCCTTGTGCCCCTGGGATAAATCCCACTTGGTCATGGGGAATAATGCTTTGTATGCATCATTTAATTTGATTTGCCAGGATTTTGTTTAAAATTTTTGCATACATGTTCATTAGGGAAATTGGTCTATATTTTTCTTTTTTGGTGCTGTCCTTATTTGGTTTTGGTATGAGTGTGATGTTTGCTTCATAGAATATGTTTGGCAGTTTTCCTTCTTTCTCAATTTTTTGGAAAAACTTTAGTAGTGCAGGCGTTATTTCATCTTTTAATGTCTGGTAGAATTCATTTGTAAAGCCATTGGGTCCTGGGCTCTTATTTTTAGGCAGAGTTTTGATGACTGCTTCAATTTTACTGCTTGTGATTGGTTTATTTAAGGTCTCTATATCTTCCTTGTTCAATTTTGGAAAGTTGTATCTTTCTAAGAATCTGTCCATCTCATCCAGGTTGTTGTATTTATTTCCATATAGTTGTTCATAGTAATCTCTTATTATTCTTTGGATTTCTTTTTTGTCTGTTGTAATTTCTCCTCCTTCATTTGTGATGTTTATTTGAATTTTCTCTTCTTTCCTTTGTGAGCTTTGCCAGGGGTTTATCAATTTTATTAATTTCTTCAAAGAACCAGCTTTTGGTTTTGTTGATCTTCTG
>PVHY01006109.1:0-77221 GCA_004024945.1 Uropsilus gracilis
CCCCGTGCACGGGCCAGGCGCGTGCAGTCCGGGCTGGAAGCTGCGTCCGAGGGGCGCCGGGGGCCGAGCCCTGCGCCCAGGCTACAGATCGGGAAACTGAGGCAGTGCGCCGGGTTTAGCCGGAAGGTCCCGCTCAGAGCTAACCGCGCGGGCATCCGCAGCCTGGCCCGGGCCGGGTGGCGGCATCTCGCAGGGCCGGAAGGGGGGCGAGCCGGGAGCGCACGGCTGGGGCCGGCGGCGCGCCTGGGGTCCCGCGCCCGAGCCAGCGCCGCCGGGTCTGCCGCTGCGAAGCGAGACACGGAGGTGTGAGCCGATCCCAGGGGTGGGCGCGCGGGAAGGCCGGGTCTGGGACTCCCCGCGCCCCCCACCTTCCCTCTCGCTCGGCGTCCAGCGTCGGCGCCAGGCTCAATTTCCCAGCCAGGGCCGCCAGGCTCCCTCCGCGTCTACGCGGGCGCGGAAGCTGGAGCCGGAGTCGCTGCAGCCGCGGCGAGGCGCGCGGGGTCCCCGGGGCAGAGCAAACCCGCGCAGCCCCGCGGGTGGGGGCGGGGAGTTTCAGTCCTGGGGGGAGGGTGGGCGGCGTGGAGCCTTTTACCTGGGGGGAGGGGGACGACACTGCCTGCCTCCCCCAAATCCTTAGTGAAAATGGGGGTGCTGCCTAAACCCCTTTTCAGCGGGATTTCACGTCCTGCAAGCATTCGCTTGGGGGTGACCAGCCGGGGCTCCCCAATATTCCAATCCTGGGGAACATTTCCCAGAGGGAAGGGCTGGGGAAGGGGTCCCCCTTTTCCCTTTACTTTCGGGGACTCGGTTCCCTCGAGGGAGAGACCCCAGTTTCTAGCTGGACGCTCAGGTCGCTCAGGTCTCTCGGCTACGGCTGCTCGCCGGCCTGGCGCGGGCTTGGGGCCGCGGGCTTGGGGCACCTTCGTGGCGAGACCGGTTCCCCTGGACAGCTTTGAGAGCGGCGCAGGCAGAGGGGAAGGCGAGGACCGGTGGCTTCGGGGCTCAGTAACTGCCTGTTCACCCACTGAATCCCCGTGACCCTCGGACAGGGACAAGGCGCCCAGGGCCGTGTGGCCCCCGCGGGCCTCCCCGTGTCGCAGCAACACGTTAACGCCGAGAAGGACCGTCTCTACCTGTCGATTTCTCCCCAAACGGGCTCCGGGTGCTGCACGTAGCGCCTGTCTCAGGACAGTCGGTGCCAGTGGTTCTTTGAACTGCGGGCCTGGGCACCAGGGGGGCATTGGAAAGAGGGGGCTCCCCTGTTTTCCAAGAGAACAGAGGTTGGGGGGACGCTGGGAGGTGTCAGGTGAGAGGACCCTGAACTCTCCACCTGGCCCAGGGTGACTCCGTCAGGTCCTGGGACAGTGAGTGACCACAGGACAGTGGGGCACCCTGGGGTGCAGGCCAGCACCAAAGCCAGGGCCTGGAGGAGGGAGCACATCCTGGGCTGGCTGACCTTGGAGGGGGGTAGGAGGGGCCAGTCCCGATGGATGGGACTGAGCTTCCAAAGGGAGTGTGTGCTTTAAGGAAACCCAGCCATCCCTTTCCAGAAAATAGCTGTTGCAGGTCAAGGTCCAGGGGAACCGGGTGATCTGCATTTCCTCCCCTGCACAGGGCTGCAGGAAATACCCTAAGCCAAGGAAATGCCCTAAGCCCCTCCCACTCTTTTTCGCTCCTAAAAATCTGCCGGGGGTATTTAGGATTTTTACGAAGGGGGGGGGGCACATGGCTTATCAAACCAGGGGAAGGGGACAGTGGCTGCTAAAACACAATCAGGAGGGCGAGTGTCAGAATGAAAGGGGAATTGTCCTGTGTTTGCATCTCAGCAGAACCAAAAGGCTCCCCTGCCTGACCCCCCAAAGCGCTTTCCCTGGTTCTTGAACCCACAGATTGTGGGGGCCAAACCCTGCTGCATCTTGGGGCACAGCGTGAGCTGTGAGCCAGGCTTTGGCCAGAAGCTGGCGCCTGCCTTCTGCCTAGCGCTCCCCAGTGCCTAGGGCCCTAGCTGTGGGAGGCCGGGTCAGGAGGTCACCCCCCCCCCCTTTCTGTCTTGCTGAGAATGGCTTCTGAAACTGTGGGCTTGGCACCCTGGGGAGATGGGGCTCTGACATCACTCACTGCCCAGGATAGAGACCTTGGGTTTGGTTCAACAGCCCCAGGGGTTGGTGAGATGGGGGGGGGGGGGGCAGAGGAATCTGACAGAGCTTCCTGCCTTGTCATTGTTTATTTCTCCGTGTGCTCAGCCTCTGTCTGCAGGAGAAGCCTGCTCTCTTCCATGCCTTCCGGGGGCTGGTTTGAAGGGAGAAGCTGGGGCTGTCACAAATAGGCAGATGAGGGATTATTGAAAAAGCAGTTTCTCTTTTCTTTTCCTCTCTCTCCCCTTGGCGGAGACACCTCCTGGGCCCTTCCAAGTTTATTTCCTTGTTTCTCCCTTCCTCCTCCCCTGCCCCTTTTCTGATGAGTGTGCCCTTTGGCCTGGCACAGGAGCTGAGCTTCTCCGTTCTCCCTCCCTCCATCTCTAAGACACAGAGTCTCCAAGTGTCTCTGCCGCTATCTTGAGGACAGAGTGTGCTCCCATCTCACGGGGAGGGGAAGATTGTCCCCATTCAGAGTCCTAGCACTTGGAGCCACTTCCCCCCCAATCTCAAGGTTGGCTGAAAAGGGGGGGAAGGGGGAGTCAACAAAATACCAGCTCAAGGAAGACTGTTCCCAGAAACTGCTTCCCACCGGGGTGGCCCACAAGCCATCCCCGTTGTCAGTTTCCACAGGTGTCTCACCTGTTTTCACCTTCACATGCCACGCACATTAGCAGCGACAGATGGAACTTAGAGGCAGGGTCGTTCTGGATTCAGATAGCAGGGTGTTGGATGCTATTCAGAATGGAGCTATAGCTTTAGGGATGCGATGCGCCTTCTGGTCCCCACCTCACCAACCCCTGGGGCTGTCAAACCAAACCCAAAGTCCCTCAGGGGCTTTGTTGGGGCCGTGAAGACACACTTCCCAGGTGGAGGCGGTTTCCTCAGGAACGAGGACAGAAGCCTGATAGAGTCTGGATCCCAGGAAGGAATAGCAGCCAGGGTGGGTGGTTCTCGCTTGAACAAGTTACAGGGTCTTTCACCACATGCTTCCAAGAGCCCCTTCCACAGAGGCCTGGCTCCTGACACTCCCGAGGGAGCCTCCCCTCCAGCCTTTGTTTGACCCTCACTTGGGTTAAATGCACGAACTGTCCCAGGCCTTGCAAATGGGCAAGAGCTGGGCTGTAAGAGAAGACTGAGCAGAAAAGGGGGGACCAGGTGAGAGGTCAGAGTATTGACCTTGAACCCCAGATGATGGAGCAGGGTTCTGGATATGGGAAACACCACAGCCAGGAGACATCTAGTCTCTTCCAGCCTGTTGTCCCCTGTCCTTGTCATCCTTGCTACCTCCCTCCTAGTTAGGCCAGTCATTCTCTCAGCCCCCACATAAGCCAATTCAGTGCCTATTGTTTGAAGACCTACTGTGTGTCTCACTATGCAAAGGGGACACTCTGTTCCTGTTTCCAGGTCTGAATTCAGTTCTTTCGCACGTCTGGTCTCGACACCCACTGTGCCCTCTTGGCTCCCTGGGTTCCAAGACGCCTTTTCTGGACTCTTCCATGGCCACAGCATCCACTTTCCTTGCCCTGGAAATGTCCCCAAGTGGGAAAGCAGCCTCTGCTCCTCATGTGTGAGGAGAGTCCTCCTCCGGACTCTCACGTTCTCGGGGCTATGCCATGTAGCCATCTGCTGAGTCGTCCTCTCTCACCCGCCTGCATCTTGGTCTCAGCTCAGAAAGGCCTTGCAGTGTGTGGTGCGCGCGCTGGGGGGACATCTGCCAGCCGGCGCAGCGCTGATGACAGTTTCCAGATGATTTTCCAGGAGCAAAGAAATCTTCTGTGGGAGGAGAGAGTGGCATTGGCCAAGCACTGAGTGGGCTGAGCCTTGTGGTTCCGGAGGAGGCCCGGGGAAGTAGCGTTTGTGGGGCTGAAAGATTTCTTTTTCTCCTTGAGACTCTGCCTACAGCGAAAGTCACTCATGGCTTTTTATTTTCCTGGTGCTCAGGAAGTTCTCTGAATTCTGACTTGCCTCCAGGAGCCCCGGCCTGAGGGAAGAGGGTCCTGGGGGCCGGGGGTTTGATGGTGGTGGAGGTGTTTGCCTCTGAGGTCACCTTTCCCTGCTCCGGTGGGCCTGAGACCAGCAGGGTTAGGATCTCCAACCAGAGCTCTGGACAAGCCCAGGGCGGATGCAGACAGCACGCACCTCCCACCATCCTCTGCTCTGAGCTCTCCTGCCCCAAAGTCACTTCTGCCAAGGGGATCTGCTTTTCAGTCAAACTAACCAGCAAGTGGAAGGGAAGGCTGCCTCTGAGATGAGTGTGGATTCGGAGTGAAGATCAGATTCTCTGTGGATTTGGAGAAACACCAAACGCTGCTTCCTCCGAGAGGAAGGCTTCTCGATTTGTCTTCGTTCGCTCATTTCTAAGCTTGATTATCAAGTGACTCATTGACACAGCCGGTCCAGGCTGCCTGTGTTGGGGTGCCGGCCTCTCCCCCCTGCCAGCCTGTCTCAGGCTCCGTGGCCTTCCACACAACACTTCCAGTGCCATTCCTCTTCCTTTTCAGGGAAAGGCATTTTTTTCCCCCAAGAACAACAACCCTCGTTTTTCTGTTTTCTCGGAAAAGGTGTGCCACTCTTTCAGACTAGTGAGTAAATGACTACAAAGGTTTAGGACATTCTCAGGCCAGGATCCAGCCAGATTTTAATCAGGGGTTGAGACACTTTGCAAAGACTTGTGGTCACCCCAAGAAAATATTTCTGCTCCGATTCTGGGTGCTTACACATTTTGCTAGTGCCTCTTGGCACTGTCATTTGCTCCTGGTGCACAATGCACACTACCAAACTGTGAGTCCCATGGGGACCAGGAAGAATGTGGATCTTTTGGTCCCTCCAGCGTTTGTGCTAAATAGACTCTGCCCAATTACTATTCAGGGAGGGAATGGACGACAAAATGTAACCAAAGCAATGAATATCTAATGGTAGATTTTAGCTATTAGGTACGCAGTGGGAGAGTGTGGCCAGTTGGATGGGATATTTTATGCCTCCCCTGATGCTGTGCCCTGTAGATGGCTGCTGCTGTCACTTAACAAGGAAGTCTGTCCTTGTCCTGAACTTAAACTTGCCATCTTGAAGCTACATTTCCTACCCGCTACCTTTTTTTTTTTTTTTTTTTTTCCCATAAAAAAGGGTGTAGGAGACAGGCTCTTGGAAATTATTTGGAGTGATGGACAGAAAACTTTCAGATTACAATCTTTATAGATTTCTGGCCCGGACTTACAGGTTTTGAGAAAACAGTCAAACCGCAAACTGAAATTATTATTAACATATCGGAACCTCTAAAAGCCCCAGACCTTATACAAGGACTCAAGGATAATAAATATACAGTGATCTACAAATATACTATGATAATAAATATTTTTCTCTTCCTGGCTCTCTTGCTTGCTTTTCTAAGCCCAAGGCAGGACCTGTCTGTGGGTGCTCCGGTGTGACTGATGTTGAGTGAAAGGTGGGTGGAGGTGGCTGGGCCAGAGAGAGGCATGTGGGGGGCGGTGGATGCAGGGGAGACAATTCTGACCTGACTTTCCTCTCAGAAGGGCCTTTTCCTTTCTCTGCAAATGGCACCGCTGTTTGTTTGGAGAAGGCGTGCTGTAGGGATGAATTAGGGGTGTCATGTGGGCTGCACGTGGGGCTGCAGCTACCTGAAATCTGGAGACTAATCACTCCCAGCTGGCCCCAGGGATTGCAGTCCCCAGAGCCTGAAGCATAAATCGCTCCCCTCCCCTTCCTTGGGGGGTGTGTGAAGAGCATGATTTAAAGGGAAAGAGAATACAAGTGTGTGATGTGCGGTCTCGGAAGTCTTGCAGGCTCATGTGGACTCACATCTTCCAGCCAGAGGTATTCAAAGCCCAAGTCACCCATCTCCTCCCTGGTCCAGAGGTCCCAACTGGGATTTTTTTGGAAAAAGCAAGAGGAGGAGAGAGACTTGGAAGAAAATGTGGAGCAAGAGAATACAGGGAAGGCCGCCCTGGCTTGAGAGCAGGCGCGATGGAGAGCGAGGGGTGCATTTCAGCAGCAGGTGCTTAATCGGTTGTGTTGCTCTTGGTGAAACGTGCTGTGGGGGTGACGCATGGAGGCATCAAGGTGGGGGGGTGTTGGCTTCCACATGGGGGGTGCCCGCTTGGGGCGGAGATACCTGGGGCTTGGTCCCACTTGTATTCTCCCTGCTCGGTGGGGGTCTCTCTGCTCCACTACCCAGCAGCCCCATGTCAGGGATGCAGCTGTTCCCACCCTGCAGAGCAGCTCCTTCGCATACAGGACCTGGTGACATCCCTCCACTGTCTTTAGCACACATGCACACACATGCAAACACACACACATGGACACATGGGTACACATAGAGATGCGTGCACATACAGATGCACACAGACACGCACACACTCATGCACATGCACACACAGAGATGCACACACACACACCGATGCACACAAGCACGTACACACACACACACACGTACACACATACAGATGCACCCACACACAGCTGCACACACATGTACACACATACCGATGCACATACAAACACACATGCAGCTGCACACACATGCACATAAATACAGATGCACAGTACACATGCACACACATGCGCTGCTTACACACACACCTTCATCTGCTTGCACACGTGCGCGCCTTCTCACCTAGCGCTGCAAAAACAATCTCATTCCTAACGAATATTCCTGGCTGTCGCCTCTGCTTTGGAAATGTCCCTGTATCTAGCCCGCAGCTCTATTCCCTGGCCATCTCAGGAGCCCGGGAGGGGAAGAAATTGCTCTCTAGACTTTTTTCCTGTAAAGAAACAGAAGCCCCGAAATGATCGTGTGGCTGCCTCAAGGTCACGCAGTTAACGGAGAGGCAGGTCCCCGTGTGCTCGCGGGGGGCGGATGCCTCCCCTGCCTGTGCAGGTGCACACAGACCTCCCCAGGCTGAGCTGCAGGAACGGGGTTCGCAGGCACCAGGCCTGCACCCCTCAGCACTCATTGTCCTCCCTGTGCGCTCCCCCAGGACTCCTTCAGCTCTGTTTTGGGCCATAGGCGCCAGTGGGGCTCGGGTCCCTTGGGGAGCTTGTCTGTGATCTTATCTCCGGCTCCTATTCGTAGGCTATTGGGCCTCCATCTGGGAGGAGCAGAGAACAGAGTGTGACTTGGAGGGTGCCCCGGAAGCAGCAGGGCCGGTCCCCTCTTGGTGAGAATGGCTCGGTTTGCAGGCCAGGCTTTCCCAGGCTGTGTCCCCTGCCTGCCATCCCCCTTTGTTGTGTCGCATGCGTGCTGGGGACTTCCTTCTTCCCGGGCTTCTGTGGCAGACCTCCCCTCTCTCAGTCTGACTTGTACAAATGGCAAGATCTCTCTGGCCTACGAAGGACAGCATCGCTGTCCCTTACATCTGGGGACGTCCTCATCTTGGCTGGGGCGAGGCCCTCTGGAAGTTGCTTGTGAGATGAGAGACTTGAGACCTTGCCCTCTGCTCCTCCGAGACTCTACCTGGTTCTACCGAGGTCTGCCCCCTCGAGAAAACCCGCCTGACCGTTTGCATTATTATTCCCATTTCACAGCCCAGAAAACTGAGATTTAGAATGGCTAACTGACATGCCCAGTAGCTCAGAACTCTAAGCGTTGGGGCAATAAAAGGTCGTGAAAGCAGCAATGAAAGGAGAAAATGATAGCTACCAACAATTCTATGCATAGAGTCTAAAAACTCCTTTAATACAAACACCAGCATCTCTGTTCTCTGTGGGGAAAGCTACTCACCCAGTTTTATTTATTTATTTTTTGTAAAGTCTTGTTTGATTTCATCTGGACTGTGTTTTGTAGGGCAACGTTAATCCATATTTGGGGATGAAAGTCCCCCAAAGGCTGCAGCTGGGAAGAGGGTGTGTTGGAAGGGGTGAGGGGTTACCCCTTTTATTTCTGAATCCCCATGGCCAGATTGTCTTTGTATCAGCCATGTCTGCTTTAACCAAATGGTGACCTGAAGATCTCACTGGATGCCTCCACCTTTCTCAGCCCTCACCTCACCCTCTTAAGAGCCATGTCCCCCTCGGCCCAGACTCCAGTTCATCCCCAAATGCTGAGGCCTGGGGGAAAACAAAGATTAAAATCTTCTGGTTCAAACCAGATCTGACCAGTAATATGTCTCATGCATAAAGACTGGCTTTTAAATGACAGCAGAGCCAGCGCACAGGGGGAGAGGGTGGTGATTCAGGGGTGAGGAGAGAGGAGATGGCTCCTCCAACGTGTGGACAGGACAGAACAGCTTCTCCCTGCCCACCAGGCGTCCCTTCAGTGTGCGTTCGTGGTTTCCGCCCCGGGAGAGTCACACTCGATCCAACTGGGACCACTTTTAATTTTTGACCATTACTCCTGGACGATTGGCTGGGAAAATGGAAAGGCTGGGGTGAGGGCCAGTCTCCGGAGATCTCACAAGCTAGGGACAGACTTCAGGAGAGCAACAAAGATCAGCTCTTTCAGTAGCACCATCCCATGATGTTCCCTGAGCCCGGATCCCTCCCAGGGGAACCAGGTCTTTCTGCGAGGACAAGGACAATGTCAAGTTCATACACTTCCCAAGTTCAAGTTCAAGCACTCCTGCCTCTGGGAAGGGTCTGGTGTTGCCCCCAGGACTTGGGGCACTTTAGAAACAATAGCCCCTGTCCCAGATGTTCCACAGATGCTGGGGCCTGGTTCGGAGCTGGGCCGCTCCCCAAGCTGACCCATCCAGGGCCCCTTTACGCTCTGTTCTCACCCCATCGTCCCATGCTGCCCTGCCTTCCTAGTTAAAGCCCTTGTCAGTCTGGCCTTTGGCAAAGCAACGCCACTTTTGGGACCTGAGCAGAAAGAGAAAGCAACACATCCCTGCCACATAACCGGCACTCCCAAGGGCTTCCCGGTGCGTCTGACACTTGGTGTGTCTCGGCATTTTCTAAGTCTGTAGCCACGGAGGTTTCCATGGCTGTCATAAAGCACTCTGTGTATTGGAAACTGTGAATAAAAAGGTAGGGAGAAAGGGGAAAGAAAAAAAAAAAAAAGACTAGTGATCGAGCTCACCCAAACCCGAAACCTCAGTCTTGGAAGTCACCAGCTGCGTAAAACAGCCCCAGACTACAAACATACCGTCAGCAGAGAGGGTGCGGAGACCTCGCAGGAGAAACTGGCGCAGCTGCCACTCGAGGCCTTGGCTGAGTCCATGCTGGCCAGCGGAGAGGCTCTTTATGTTTCTGAAAGCAAGACACTTTTCCCCTGCCGCCCCTTGCGGGCCCTTCCTCTGACAAGGCTGGGGTTCCTGTTCATTCCCCGTAGGCTGCCACCAGCCCCCCTCACCTCTCCTGCCAGCCGCTTATCTGGGAGGGCCTTACCTTTCAGATTCCCCGAGGTTTCTGAAAGAAGGTATTGTTATTTTCTCCGAACTGCCCAGGTTAGGAACAAAGGCGGACTCAGGATCTTCTGGAAGCAGAGGAGCCTTAGCTTGACATTCTTTTAAAATGGCTTGTTAGTAGCGGCCATCTCTGCTAACAATTATCTGACAATGGGGAAAAAGATGGCTCCACGAAGAAGATGCCTTTGAATTTCCCTTTTTCTTTTGGAGGAACCTTGAAAAAAATGGGTGCTTGCTTGCAGTTTAGATTTCGGCAGGTCTAGTCTATTTACCTTCCTGACAGCTGTGTCGATCTTACTAGACAAATAATTATTTTATCCAGGTATGTGTCCGTGTGTGTGTGTGTGTGTATGTGTGTGTGTGTATGTATGTGTATGTGTGTGTGTTGTGCGTGTACCTATGTCCAGGCTCAGGGAAAAGAAAATAAAGAAAACAGAGATCACTTCTTTCCTTCTACAATCAACTTGTCTCTTCTTAAGAACAGGATTATAGGCAAGAGGAAAGGGTGAGTGGCTGAATTATGGGAATTTAACTCGGGGGACCATTCGCAGTCTGTTTCACAGGCAGGTTTCACTTTCTTAGATTTTATTTTGATGGTCTCATTGGAATGAGACATTCCTTGCACGGTGTGGATGCTCAAATATTTGTGGAAAGGCATCACACCTGCTGCGTTGACTTTGTTTATGTAGAAAGGAGTTTGGGGGGTGCTGGAGTTGGTTGGTTGGGAATAAGATTTTTCTTGTGGGTCTGCAAGAGAGGTGAGAATTCTGAGAATTCTCCTTCAACATTCCCTGGGTGGAAGCTGAAATGCCAATGTTTGTCAATGCAGTACAACCTTTAACTATCGTTCCGGGTAAAGTCCTAAATCCAGAATTCTTTAGACCACACATGTAACCACGGTGGCCCTGTCAGTGTCATAGGTGAGCTTCTGCAACATGCGCTGTTGTGCCACAAGCTTTGTTCTTCTGTGTTAAAAATGACAGGTTGTCTGTGTAGATCGTCTGGCTACCTCTTCTTGGGGCTGCTAGAGGTTTTGACCTCTGGGAGAAGAGCTCGATTGAAAAAGCGGATCCAAACCAAACACCTGGCATTATTAACATTGTTTTTCATAGATCTGTCTGTTGATAGAGAAGCTGGGGGTGGAATGGGTGGGTGCCTTAAATGCCCCTGCCTGGCGAGATAGAAGAGAGTCCCTAAATATCCTTGTAGCCCAACCTACCTTGGCCACGTAGGAGACGACCCAGTAGAAATTCCCTGAATGCCTGGAAGTTAGTTTGCTTGTGTGGGGATAACTGGAGGGCCCCTTAGCACCCCGACATGCATAAACCCTTTCAGGGGGTGCTCTAAGTCAGGAGGAGGGGCTGTCTGTGCAGTAGTCTCTGTGACGTGAACCTCATTCCAAAGGGGCAGACTTTATTGTCATGGATGGATCTTTTGCTAGAAACAAGTTTTTGGTTTATTTGTAACCCCCCTAACCCCTCACCACCATCCCCTCCCCCACCCCCCAGCTCCCATCTTCTTGGCTCCTCTCCCACACATTGGTTTTCCTTTTCAACACTTAGCTCCTGACATAGTGATCTAAGACCACTGACTCAGAAGATGGGAAAGGTCAGTCTGACTAATACCTCACCCAGCGTCCCGGGATTAGCCTCCAAAACAAACAGACCAGAGATGGGATGTTGACTCCCAAGAGACGATTCCCACGTGTGAGAAAGCCCAGGAGAACGGATGGTATTTCTCAAGCTCGCTGATGTCACCCAAATCCATGATCCAAGGCTTCACCTTAGGGAGGCTGGGACTTGAGAGTCTCCTGGAGGAACCGGAGAGCGAGGCTGGTTGACCGAAAACTAGTAGGGAGAGGGAGAGGAGCTCTTGCTGCTAATCAAAGGAGAAACCAAACCAAATGAACGAGGTCCAAGAAAAATACGACTCTATTGTTTGGGGGGCAGAAGATGCTGGCTTGGAGGCTTCGTTGAGTAATCCCGGTCACACCCTTTCTCTGTGGGACTGAAAGAATGTTGGTTGTTTCTCTGGAGGCCAGGTGGGAGGTGGGTAGACAGGTCTATGGAGATGAGAATTTCTTGGAGCTGGAGCTCTGCTCATCCCAGTGCCTCGCACCGGGGAGGCTGGGACACAGCTCAGCAGGAATGTAGCGCTGACTCAGAGCCAGGGCATGGAGACTGGTGCGGGGTGCAGAGGTGCAGAAAAGGGTGGAAGAAAACGAGGAAGCCAGCAGGGAAACGAACGTGCTCTTTTCATCCTCCTCGGAACAGGGGTTTCTGTGTCCTCAAAAGCCCCTGGCTCCTTTTCATGAAACCAGAGGGCGGATGCCTAGGGAGCCGTGGCATGTTGGGTCTGGGGTGCGACGGGAAGCAGGAAGTACCAGTCATTTCACAAGAAGGCTTGAGCATGGAGAGAGAGCCAGCGAGAGCTGGCAGACCCCCAAGGCGGGGTAGGGAAGTCTGGCCCGGTATGAAGAACGCTTGGCTTCACAGAGCTCTGTGGGTACGTGAAAAAAGAGCTTTGCGCACACGGCCGTCCTGCCAGCCCCCTACAGCCTCATGGTCTCTTCCCATGTCGCTTTCGCGGTGACATGTCAGTGACTGCTGGTGACCTTCCAAGGCCCGGGGAAGGATGATGGTGACCATATATTTTGGGAGCACAGTCCTGCCCAATAGCAAGCTCTCAAGTCCAGTTCTTTTGACTGTGTGGAGGCTCCTGATCGACCCTGCTCCCTGATTTCAGTCAACTGTACCCCTTTTCTTCAGGTCCAAGCTGCTGGAACCCTAATTGTGTAGGGAGAGTTCTGGGATTGCCCGAGACTCTTCTTTGGGGAGAGTTTCACCAGTGTTGGGGGTCTGTTTTCTTCTGAATATGCATGTCCCCTTCCTGGATCGTGACCTCATTACCAGCCTGATTTCTTCCCCCCAATCTTGCTTCATCGCCCCAAAGGCTGATGGATCTTCTTTGGCTCTGAATGGCAGAGGCCCAGGCTGTGTCCTTTCTTCCTCAGCTTACAAAAATGGATCAGATTGGTCAACAGCATCGCAGCCTGGTGAATCTAGAAGGATAGTCTCTGAAAGGCGATGTTATTCGTGCATCTTCCATTTTTTGCAACATGTGTCTTCTGCTCTTGGATTTGCTTGGGTTCCCAGTCTCTCAGTTTCTGCTCCTGCGTTTGATTCCTGACACACAATTCCCAAATTTTTTTTCTTTTCATCATCTTGCTCTGTTGACCTTAGAAAAACTCTGCTCCTTGGCTGGATTTCATTGTACCTCTTTCATGAAGGTGACTCTTCATTGAAAGTCAATGTCTACTCACCCTTCCCTCTGCCTGCCCCAAACTGGGCGCTTGTCTTAGAGATCTGACATGGACTCTATGGAAGAGTGTGGTCAGAGTGAGTTGAAGGAGCTTAGGGCGAAGAAAGGGTATGAAGCAATCAGGACCTGTGTGACTGAAAGGTAGAAGTCTATTTGCCTCTAAGGAATGCCAGGCTTGGAGACAGAGACAACCTAATCATCAAATTTTCAGGGTTTAGAATTTGTATGGCAACTTCCATGGAAAATGTCTTTGAACAGAACAAACCAGGGATGAACCCGTCTGGAAATATTTCCGCAATGTCAATAGCAGTGTTTACAGTAGAGCATATGGACGGAGTTTAGATTTGATAAATTTCCACCACTTTTTACAAAAAGATGATCCTGCCAGCAAAAGGTATATCTTACCAAGTGCTTGGGTCTGAATCCTATTTGCTTGATATGGGTAGGAGTGCCCGATGAGGGGTGCAGCCTTCCATAGGTCCCCACCACAATCGACCATTCTAAATGAGTAATATGAGCACTCAAAGCAATGTTCTGCAGAAGGGATTGGGGGGTGTGTGTGGCCTTACAGTTGGGGTGCCAAGAATGGTTTCTGGAAGCCAGGATGATGAGAAACACTTGTTGTGGGCTCTGTTCTCAAGTATAATTGGGTGCTGACGGAGGCCCAATAGTACTTAGTAGAAGTACTACTAAGGTTCATCATCACCATCACCGTCATCCCCGTGACCATCATCACTGTCATCTTTCTTGTGTGATTGGTTGAAAAGCCAATGCGAGTCTTAAGTTTCATGCGAAACATGCCATGTTCTCTATTGCTTCTCCCTCCAAAGAAGCAGGTCTGAATTTCTGTGACAGAGTGGACATTAGTGTGGCTTTTCCAAGGTTACTGGGAGGCCGGGACTAGTGGGTGGCTTGGGGAAGAGCAGGTGGTGGCAGGTGTCTGTTCATGGTCAGCAATGTGCCCATGACACATCCAGGCCCAGGGGGACCAGTCGTCTCAGTTCATAGTCCTGAGAGGAGGGAGGAGGAGGGGTTCAGAGGGGAGACCAGGTCTTGTTGTGATTAACCTGAGTTCTTATCTGAAAGGGGGTGGTGGGAAGTTGTGGGGGCAACTTGAACCCTGGGGGCTTGGTTACACATGACAAAGATCTCCCAAGATGGGTCTTTTTGAAAAATGGGATTGGAAGAAAAAAGTAACAAGACTCCTGCAGAGAGGGTAAGAACATAAACCTATCTTTTACATGTAATTGTTGTGGGATTCTTTGAGATTTTTTTGATTTTTGGCATTTTCACCATAGAATGTAGGAGCAAAATATGGCACCATGGGAGCAAGAGGAGACTTAGGTGGGAGATAAATGGACCTTTTCCCAGTGATCTGAACACTATCTTGGCAGCTTGGGAGACAGAAAGCAGCACCCATGTCTTGGAGCTCCTATAGACCCTTCTGCAGGCCTGGGCCCTGATGGCTGGTTGGCCTGATTCAGAGACCATCTCTCCTAGGAGGAAGAAGCACAAGACTTCTTTTCTCCAAACATTTCCACATCCCATCCTGGAGGGATACATGCCTGCTGTGAGGTTACAGATGTTGACAGGTGTCAACACACAGAGGCTGCCCCATCTGAGTCCAGGGCACAGGTTTGGTTGCACAGCTCCCATCAAAGCCTGGGACAACTGGTATTTCATGGACCTTCATGTTGACTTTGCTCTCTGACTCTGCTAGCCACCATCGATCTGGTGTAGCAAAACCCTACAAAGGCAATGGAGAAAGTGTTCCTTGATATAGCAGTTATGGCCTTTCCATGTGTCTACCTGGTTAGAAGGTCCCCCTGTCCAGTTGGAGGGGGTCTCCTGGTCAACCCAGCAATACAAACTCTGCTTCATTCCTTTATCTACTTGCCGATATGATTTGTTTTCCCCATGAGTGCTCAC
Source organism: Uropsilus gracilis (assembly GCA_004024945.1). NCBI lineage: Eukaryota > Metazoa > Chordata > Mammalia > Eulipotyphla > Talpidae > Uropsilus > Uropsilus gracilis. The sequence continues at coordinate 14,750 of PVHY01006109.1, forward strand.
TGAAACCTTTCATCAAGTGCATGTCCAATGGAACTGGTGGCTTGTGAGTGTTGTCCATTGTAAGGGGCCTAGAGAGACATGCTCCATGCTGTCTCTTCTAAGCCATCAGATCTGGGTGGAAAAAGAAACCAGCCCTTCTCAAGAAGCCTTCACTACCCAAGCCAAGCGAGGGCCGAGGCCTCAGGTTGAGGCAGGTTCTCACAAAGCAGCCAAATGTTTGCAAAACAAGACCAGGACGAAGAAGCTCAGTCTGCAGAGACATCTCAAAGTTGCGACAGTCTTGGAAGATGTGAGTGAGCTGATGGAAGAGCCCCGGGGAGCCAGGGCTGGGAGGCAGGCCTGGGAAGAGCCCCGTCCCCTCGGTTCCCTCCCGGTACAGAGCGTGCTGAGCCAGGAGGGCTAACTGACTAGGATAATTGTCCAGTGTTTATATTTGAAAAGGGAGACTACACTTCCAGGATAATTCCCTCCAGCCTCCACTGGGGTTAGGGTTTCCAATTGGTCTAGAATGCCGAAAGAAATCAGGGGCTGATTACCTGGCTGACTGGGCCGCAATCTCACCTTTCAATACTAATTATCTGCTGCTTGAGTTCAACGACATGCAGCACCCAGGCCCTGGTGGGGGCCGACTCCACTCAGTGGTTTGCGTCACCAGCTTAAGACAATGATTCGAGTGGACAAAGTACCTGCGCTGAGTCTTGATAAGCAGGAAATGAATGCTTGTTTGCAAATAAGATTGGGAAATGTGATCAGCTTCTTGTTCAGCATCTGCCTTGGGGTAGCTGGCCTGACAATTCTAATGGAGAAATAATATGTTAGAAGATACTGGAGAGGGAGCCTCTCTCTAACCTGCCTCTCCACTTTCTGTGCTAAAAGACAGAAGTAATGAAATGTGTGCTGTGTGTGTGCACATGCGTGTGTGTCTGTGTGTTTGTTTGCTTCTCAAAAGCATGGTGTTGGAGCGTTTCTTTGTGGGCTAAGAGGATGTGGATGATGATTTGCTGTGATCCTCTTTCAGCATTGAGGTTTTCCTCATCCTCTTATTACTGTTTTCAGTCTTCTCTGACCTCTTCCTCCAGGAAGTTCACCTTGACTGAATCTAAAAAAATGTTTTACTTCTATGGATGCAGCTTCGTCATGGTTCATGAATAGCGTAAACAGTTCCAGTAGAGACTCTTTCAGGTGGCTTCCTTTTCAGGGACTAGAACGGTAGGTGAATATCTGGAAGCTCATGGAGAATTGAAATATGAGCTGGGTGTTGGGAACCGACTAACTAAAGTAGCTCCATTTTGTTTAAAACCTCCATTTTGAGACCAGTGTCCTCTCCCTGCCCTCAGTGGCAAGGACCTGCCATGGCTGGCTGGTCCGACATCCTGTTTCTACCTCCCCTTATTCCTGGTTGTTCCTGGTTGTTCCTGACAACCGTCTTGTCCACCTGGTGGATGATGGATGCCAGCATTGTCCTCCTGATAGATGATGGACACTAACATCGTCCTCCTGATAGATGATGGATGCCAGCATTATTGGAAACCCATAGTTATGGGAACATGTCCTGCAGTTTTGGAAACATGTCCCACTGTCATGGGAACATGGGAATATGTCCTGTAGTTATGGGAATGTGTCCTGTACTTGCTTGCTTCACAAGAGGGGGTGGTGGTGGAGTTGCCCTATAAAAGGTTGTCACAAAAACTGCTTGGGGTCTTTCTTGCCACCTTAGCTTGGGGACCCTGGTGCACCAGTAATACACGTACTGCTTTGACCTTCAGTCGGAGTCCTTGTGTCTTGTTGAGCGGCCCATGAGTCACAAAACTGGGGAGGGAGAGACACGGCAGGCCACTTATCTGTTGCCTGCACTGGGGTCCATCCTACAGCTTCATTTCTGGTGAAAGAACTTTGGACACGAGCATCAAACTCTTATGGTCTCTATTATTCTGGAAACGGAACTTTCAACTCTTTATCATCACTTTGACCAGACGAGTGTTATGGGTGGGAATTTGCCCCTTTAAAAGATGTTGATCCCCAGGAAGATCAGAACAGGACCTTACTTGGCTATGAGGTCCCTGCAGATGCGATTATACTGTTATAATGGTCATGCTGGACTGTGGGTGGTGGATATGTACAGAGCGGGGGAAGCTGGCAGGCCCCAGGAGAGGCCTGGGCCTATATGTCCACCAGCCTAGGGATACACAAGACTTCCGGAAGAGGGACAATGGGACAGCAGCAGCATTCTGGTGGCAGCAGAGGCATCCTGGCCGTGGGATGTCATGATGACGCTGGACTTGTCTCCAGGGCTGTGAGACAACAGGCGTCTGCTGTTTGAACGCTCTCAGTTTGTAGGATTTTGTTATGGCAACTGAGGAAATGGCTTCCGCAGCTCCAAATCACTGAGTGGGACTGGCCGGGTCCGCCTCACCAGGCCTAAGAACACGGCTGGCTTTTGATTTTTCTTCTCGAGCAGTAGGAGGTTCTCAGGCTCCTCATTCTGCAGTCTCAGAAGTTCCTGGCCTATCTGGGCACTGTTTAGGTTTCAGGGGACTAAAGCAACTCTGAGAAGGCCTCAGGCTACATTACTAACAGAAGTCAGGATGTAATGGAGACAGCTGGGGGGTAGGGTGGACTTCCACACCAGATTCCTGCTTCGTTCCCTCCCTTGGCCCTTCCCTTACTTAAGAAAAATGCTGGGGGACAGAGCTGATGGTGGGGGCCACTGTGGTTCATGCCTTGGATGCTTTCAGGGTGTTTTCTTACCTACCTGGGTCCTCTGATAGAGAGTAGAGTCTCCCCTTTAGCTCTCTTCCATATGCCTTTCCCCAAATGCTTCTGGGGCTGGAGCTGGGTGGGAGGGGGGAGAACCTTTGAGCTGACACTGGTGCATGAACTTTACCACTGTCCGTTTACATCCTGGAATCATGAGGTTCTCATGCGTTTCCCTGCCTAGGAGGCTTCTGCGCTATGATGGGAAAGTCCACTGGGGGGACCTTTTTCCAGTCCGAGGCTTCACTCTCCCCCCAGCTGGTGTTTGTTTATTTTTCACATTTTTCAAAGGACAGGTTTATTAGGAAAGAGAGGCCCCTGCATCCTTACAGGTGGGCTGAGCCTTGCTCCGTAGTGATGATTTAAACCCTGGGAACATAGACTAGCAGGTTCCTTGGAGACCAGGGCTCGAATATTCTTATTTTCACATAGCATGCTGAGCGCCAAAGATGGTGTCAGTTACCCATGATGCTCTTGTCCAAGTGGACCTTGAACGAGTGTACCCCAACCTCATTCCTAGTTTCCCACCTTGGCCCCATTTTCCCCTCTTCTCTGAACACTTTGGGGCTGGCTCCATAACTGGACAGTCAATCCCGCAGGGTCCAGTAAACCCCAAACTCCCATCTCCCTGACAATAGAGCATCTAGGGCCAGTCTCTCTCCCTTTTCATGCACCTGGTCTTGGGCAGGCAGGAAGGAGCATTAAGCCATGTGAATCTTTGCCACACATCCTGCACTTCACTCGTGAGCAGAGAGAAGACCATGGTCAGACAGGTAGATGTCAGGCCTGAGACCATACAGCTATGACAAAGTTGAGTTGGCATTCACACTTCTCTGGGGAGGTTCCTTCTCCAGCTGGAGAGAGAACCACACCCATCATGCCATGGGCGTAGCTGTCCTCCGCAAAGGGAGGGTGAAGATGGTACCTCCATGCTACATTTCCATTCTTGCCACGTTGGTCCAGCCCCACTGTTTCTTGTCACTAGGTCAACAAGAGCGTTGTGATTCAGCCGGAGTGATGCCTGCTATCTGTGAATGAGCTGGTTTATTTTTTCCTGCTCTGAAACCTCCCCAACATCGACAGAGTACTTCATGGTGGTGACGCTCACAGACACCCCCATTTCACTTGTGGAGGTGTAGCTTCAGAGTCAATCCAGTCAACAGATCCTGGGTGGACACCCAGAATGCTCCAGCAGTGAGCAGCAGCATGAGCGCCTCTATTTGAGTTGGTTACTAGCCTCGAGAGGGATGACTCAGGTGCCACTCAGCAAGTCAACATGCCAAAAATAAGGATGTTCTTGGAGGAAACCAGCCACTGGCCACCCCTCCGTTCACCTCCAGGCCTTTCCTGTCACGTCGATTCACTCCTAGCCTAGACCTGTTGCTACGGCCACTGCCACATCCTGCTCACTCACGCTGGCGCCGTGGCCAAGGGCTTGTCCTGCTTCCTCTTAACACGGCCTGGATGAGGTAGTGGAAAACTGGGCTCCTCTACTCTTCAGTGCCTGACCTGCTCCTACTATAGAAACCAGGTGTGTGTGTGTGTGTGTGTGTGTGTGTAACCAAGTGTGTGTGTAACTAGGTGTGTGTGTATATGCAGAACCAGGTGTGTGTGTAACCAAGTGTGTGTGTATATGTAACCAGGTGTGTGTGTGTGTGTGTTGTGTGTGCGCTTGCAACCAGGTGTGTATATGCAGAACCAGGTGTCTGTGTGTGTAACCAGGTGTGTGTATGTGTAACCAAGTATGTATGTATATATGTAACCAGGTGTGTATGTAACCAATTGTGCATGTTACCAGGTGTGTGTGTGTGTAACCAAGTGTGCATGTAACCAGGTGTGTGTGTGTAACCAAGTGTGTGTACGTGTGTGTGTGTTAGCATCCCCTTGGACTGCACTGTCTGCATTTATAGGTAAGGCAGTCTTCTGAAGGAAATGAAGAAAATAAAGACAGGTTATTGAAAACTGCCCTTCCATATTCATTGCAGCTTTATTCACAAAATCCAAAATGTGGAAACAGCTTCAGTGCTTGTCAGATGAGGGGGAAAACATGTGTCCATATATGTGTTTCTGTCTGTCCATCTACCATCTATCTATCTATTTAGTTGTCATCTATCATCTTTCCATCCATCCATCCATCCATCCATCCATCCATCCATCCATCCATCCATCCATCCATCCATCCATCCATCCATCCATCCATCCTGCCATCCATCCATCCATCCTGCCATCCTTTCATCCAACTTCCTGCAGTGGTATCTTATTTAGCCATGAGAAAGGAAAGCTTGCTATTTGTGACAACAAGAATTGACATGGAGCACATGATTCTAAGTGAGATAATTCGAAGACACTACTTACTCTTGTGATCTAAAAATCCAAAATTTTAAAGCAAAGTACAATGGGGCTACCAATGACTGGGGTAGGGGGGTGTGACAATAGGGAGATGTTATTTAAGGGCATATACTCACCACTAGTAGGCCAGTAAGCTCTGTGTGGTGACTAGGCACAGTGATGTTATATTGCAATCACCAAACTTGCTAAGATAAGAGACCTTAATTATTTTGCTTGCAAAAATAAATGCAAATTATGTGTCAAGATGGAAGAGTCAGTTATGGTCACAATGGCAGTCATATTATAATATATAAACTATTGAGTTAGCATGGTATTCACCATAAACTCACACGAGTTATATGTTTAATATATGTCAACTAAAATACAACTACTTAAATAAGGGGACTCGAGTTAATAATAAAACACATCCTTCTTCCAGTTCTAAAACTTAATCTTTTTTTTTTTTCCTGCATCCATTCCTATGGACATCATGTTTTTTCAAGATCAGCCAAAATCCTCTTCTAATTTTTTTTTCCTGATGAATTCTAACTCACTCTGTCAAAGCTCAGAATTGGTTTTTGAACAACTTTATACTTTTTTATTTTTTTCAGGTCCCTAGAATAGTTTCAAGATTGTATATTTTGCTTTCTGAGTAAGACTGTTAGTGATGGTGTATAGACTTGGATTATTCATTTATTTATAATTCCGGCACTCAACAAGTCTGTGTGAATAGAACTGAATTGTAAATTCCTACATTTTAACTTGTTGCTGATTATATATTTCCATCCAGATGGCAGTTACACTTTTCTGAAGATTTGCATAGTTTTAGAAACACACTCACACACCTATACAGGTAAAGAAAGCTCCCCAGGGGACATGGGAACAGTGTTAGAAAGCTGGTATATAAAGTGGCCTCCCAGGAAGAAATGCACAAACCAGAGTTTGGGGTTTCCCTTCTCCAGTGGGATCACTAATTTCTTTAGTGCTTCAGGAAATACATCCTTCTGCACTAGATATTGACCACTCCCTTAATCTCAGCTGAAGATAAAATTGCACAGTTGGCCAATAGTTCTGGGCTCAGGTGGCTGGTATTGACCACCACCTTGAACAAATTTGCCTGGACTAAGCAAGGACATTTGTCATGAGCTCAGCAGCTACTGATTGTGTTCCTATCAAATTCTAGGCAAGATGCTGACCTGTAAGGAGCAGCCCTCAAGAAGTTTCAGGTTTGAACTGGAAACGGAATAAAAATCATTTACTATTGTGGCAAATATTAGGAGAAAGCGAATGAATGCCCAAGGGGGTGGGAGTTGACCTCTGTTATATGAGTCTCTAGGGAAGAACTCTCAGAGATGCTGCTAAATTAACTGGAAATGGAAAAAATGATGGAGGCATTCATGAGGATGAAGGTGTGGCCAGAGAAGGAAGGCAGAGAGCCTGCCAGGGAGAGAAAGGAGCACGTTCAAAGGTCCTGGGGTGGGAAGGACCTTGGTATGTTGGAGGAATCAAAGGAGCACTCACACATTTTCCAGTGTGAGGCCCGTGGCACAGAGGCTAATCACTTTTCCAAGCGCATCCTGCTGCAAAGTGTGGATTCTTTGCCACCAACACTTTTCATGGGCATGTTGGGTGTGGGTCTCTACAAGGAAGTCAGAATGGATCACCTGTCAGGATTGGGGAGCCTGGGGCTTGGCTGGCAGGATGTGGAGTGTATTTTCTGTTTATTCTTGAAGTTTACTTCCCTGCAAACACATGCCTAGTGGCCATGCACCTTTTCCGAGGAAGCCAGCCCAGCTCTCCATCGCTCACGAGCGGTCCTACAAAAACAAATCCATATCCTTCATGCAGCTCTGGGTGCCAGCAAGCCAGGCGGCATGGCTGGGCAGCCTGGGCTTCGGAACAGTCTGGTCTTCAAGAAGGAGGGAAGAAAAACAATTTCCAAGTCCAGGCGTTGAGGGCCTCTTACAGACGACCGTTGTTGGGAGAAGGGAAAATTAAACTGGGCAAAGGCGCCCAGTGGCACCCCTGGGAAGGGGAGGGAAGTTGAGGTTGGGGCCGTCGCTCAGACTTGTCAGAGGTGGGGACGGATGGACATGGGTGCTGTGAATACAGGGAGGAACGGCTTCCTCTGGTGATTTTGAGCGGCTCGACTTGAAGGCACTCTGTTTCCTCCTGTTTAAAATAACGAGAATCCAATGACTGCCCTCTCTCCGGCTGGATGGAGAGTGAGAATAGACGAGTTCAGGGTAGGACAGTGTGCTCTTTAGATGTCAGAACTGGCAAAGGGTGCTGCCTCCTCTTTAATTGTGCTTTTGGTTAAAACACCCCAGAACATTTTTGAGCTTTTCAAGCTTCTGAGTACAGTTCTATGAGGAGAGCCTTGTGGCTTCCTATTTTCAAAGGGTGAGGTAGTAGTGAATGAGGGTAAGTTAACCCCAGGTTGGTTTGGGGGGCTGCAATGTGGCACCCCTTCAAATTTTATTGTACCAGGAGCCACCGTAGAGAGATGCTCCAGAGCTATTGTCATTGATGATTATAATCAATGATCATTGATTATCATTGATAATGATGATAGCATTATCATATGGTGAAGATACTGATGATTATGATGATGGTGGTAGTGGTGCAAATGGTAATGATGACAGTGGTGATGATGGTGGATGTGGTAATGGTGATGGTGATGATATTGGTGGTAAAGGTGGCACTGATGTTGATGGTGATTGTGGTGATGACTATGGTCATGATGTTGGTGATGGTGGTAGTGATGAGAGTAATAATGGTAGTGGTACAGGTGGTAGTGATGATGATGGTGAAGATGGGGATTATGATGATGGTGATGGTGTCTGTTGACTTTTATAGAGTTGATTGATTACTATTGCATGCCTGGTCTCTTAGGCTGGGAACGCTGTAACAAAACACCATAGGCTGAGTGACTTATAAAAACAAAATTTTCTTATAGTTCTGGAGGCTGATGTTCAAGATCAAAGCACTAGAGATTTAGAGATTTCTGAGAGTCCAGTTCCTCATGGATGTCCTTCTCCTCACTATAACCTCACATGCCGGGAAGAAAGATGGACCCCTCTGGGTTCTCTTTTATCAGGATACTAACCTCAGTTATGAAAACTTAGGTATCGCCTCCCAAAGGCCTCAGCTCTCACCATCACACGGAGTTAGAATCTCAACATATGAAGTTTGGGAACATATGTACACTCAATTCATTGCATCTGATGGATACCACCAATCATTTCATTTTTATATTCTTACATTACCTCCGTGGAGCGTATGCAAAGGGAATTCCCATTCACAGATGAGAAAACTGAAGTGCAAAGGAGTTGACAATTTTTCCAAGTCAATGGCATAACTGATGCTCAAAATCATCCATATGCTATTTCAAAAAGGATAATCTACCAGTTATGAATGTGTTCATTTTTAAACTATTAGCACATATAAACTATATTTATTCATTGGCAAAAAAAAAGTTTATTTACTACATGGGATCATTTGATGTTGCGTTCACATTCTTTAGTCAGTAGGACTTTTGAAGAAACTATCATTTCAGATCCTATACTATATCAGAGGCCTTAATAGAATGCAAAAACTCAGTTGAGGGCTGGCATTATTTATCTTCTGTCCTGTGCTTTTTAGTCCAGTAGAAGTCAGAGAAAGGAAAGGTAGGAAAATAGGTTCCAGGGGGGAACAGCATGGGCAAAATCCAGATCTCAAGAAAATACCTGGAAGGCTCTGGAGTGAGAAGGCTTGGAATGCAGAGGGGTGATGGGGGTGGGACGGAAATGGCGGGAGATAAAGCTAGGAAAATGGACTAGTGCCAGATCAGGAGAGGTTGCAGATGGAATGTTAAGGACTCTGGAATTTTCCCAAACCAATGAGGGTATGAAGCAGGAGATAGATTAGATCTGATCAGCATTTTGGAATTTGAATTCTGGATGTAACAGACTACTCCTGTTGTAGATCTGGATCCTTTCCTGCCACTCTCCCTTACTCAGATTCTAAGTGTTTGGGTTTTTCCCATATCTGGTTCCGGTCTCCAGGGTAATCTCTCCAGGTTGCACCATTTTCTTCTCTGATGTCAGGAGCAGGGCTCATACAGCTGTGGGCACCCTTCCTTTAGCCTAGGCAACAAGTGCTGGCTTTCTGTGTGGGCATGGGCTCCCCTGTTCTTTCATTTCACAGTTGCTGTGGCAAATAGCATCAGAAGCAAAGGTAAAGAAAAAAATGGAGACAGTTGGGGGAATATTTGTGACACTGATCACAATCCCAGGATGGTTGTTTCTAACCTAGATGAGTTTTTAGAGAGAGAACAAAGAGCAATTATGGAGCAAACAGACTAGTCTATCAATTGCTTGCAAGACAATGAATATAAGCACCACTTACATATAGAAAAGAGACCTAAACTGCTATAAATGAGAAGAAATGCAAATTAAAATTATACCGGGACACCAATTGTGCTTTCCCTTATTATAATAGCATGAGCCCAAGAGTTTGATAGTACTTTGAAGTTGATAAGGTTAAGGCAAGACACATTTAATCATCAGGCCCATGTCTTTAGTATCCATCCATCTTCCAGGATTCTATTCCAAAGGCCCACTGGTAAAAATCTGAACATACAGACACACAAAGATTGTATATATATATATATATGTACTGAGTTTCAGGGCTCTCAGCCTGTAGCCTGTCAGCTTCTCTTGTTTGGAAGGATGAAAACCCTTGGAGACAGGCTCTGATGTGAGCCCCTGAGGACTTATCCACCACCTTAGCTATAAGAGGCTGGTACATCAGGAAGGTGGAAGTTGAGAAGAACCCCAGCATATCAGTACTCAGTGTCAAAGCATTCATCTTGTGTTGGCTCCAGGTTCTAAGGATAACATTTTTCACAGCACAGGATAGAGCGTTGGGTCATGGGCATTTGAAAATTTTAAAAACTGGGCTTATTGGACTTGGAATGTGTCAAACCTATTGATGCATGGCTGTGCTCTTCCCTCAAGTCAGTGCCACCGGTTCCTCTTTGTTGGATTCACTGTAGAGATTTCAGGTCGGGGGTGAGGAGTGTGCAGGAAGGAAGGTGTGTGGATCCGGACTGGTTTTTAACATTGGGAGTGCTAGTTGCTTTTTTTCATTCAAATGTTCAATTCACTCAGGTCACTAACTACAATTTTCTTGGGGCTCCGTTAGAAACACGCTTGAATAAAAGATCCTAGGCGAGGCCAGAAAATAAAGTCAGAAAATTCTTTCCTTGTTGTTTCATAGCTCTCCAGAAGGTGAAGGGTTGGTGTTTGCATGGGGGAACCTCTGTCACCCAATGGAGCTTGGGAAACTTCACAACTCTACTTCAAACTCCCCTGTAAGAAGTCAGAGCAAACACTAAATGCCAATGATTCAGTCATATCTTAAACCCTCCCCATCGTGGTGGCATTCTACTGCTAGTTGTTTTGCAGAGACATCTGAAACCTGGATGCGAATGTTTGGACATTGAAATTCAGATGATGACCTACCACCACCTCCTGGTCAGAGGAAGAGTGGGATGGGATGGACATGGAAGAATTAGTTGTGTTGCCTTAGATTCATTCAGTTATTGGTTCAGCAACCCCAGTGCCATTTTAAAAGTTGGTCATTAAAGATGGGTGGCAATGACTGATTTTTCTTTTATCTTGTTTTCCAAGTTTGAATTTATTTTAAGCTTTAAGTCTTTCTTAGTAGTCACAGTTGACTTAGAGTGAGAGCAGGAGCTCATGATGAAATAAACGATGGAGTTATTGCAACACAGTGATTCCGTACAACACCACATTTGCTTGACAACTTTGAGCTTTCGTTTTCTTTCAAACAGAATGACGAAATCACTAACATTGTGGAGATGCCATGACTATCACTGCTGTGGTCTTCATCTACTCCTTACATATCAGTAATGTGTGTGAGGTTATAAAGAACCACAGAAGCCTTTTCCTAGGCATTTCAGTCTTCTTTCCCCACTTTTTGTCATTGTTCAATTTTGGTAAAACATGTAGGGATTAGTTTCATGCTCTGTGAAGACTCCTGTAGAAGTTACCTTGTGACAGGGGAATGCACGGAGTGGGTTGGTTTTGGAAAGAGATGCTATCTCTTCCTTTATGGCAGCTCCCTAGATCTTAGGAGGTTTAGGATGGTGAGGGATGTCAATCCTCATGGAGAACTGGGTTTCATAGATCACCCTTCTCTTTACTTAGTGGCCAAACTTCCTGAAAGGAAAACTTTGATTTGTTTTACATGCCACTCATTTCTGACCATCTCGGTGGACAGAATTTAGGAACAATGTCCCCCTGGAGACATTTAGCCACGTAGGTTCAGTCCATATGTGGATGTCTTGAACTTATAGACCAATGGCTGGGGTAATCAGATGCAGATAGGAACTTTGTCTGGCTATGTAGAAACGGGACCATTTTGAACATTTTCCTTAAATATGCATGGTCATGATGAATTTCTGGTAGTTTGTGGGTTCTTTCTACAGCCCCTCCCATATACTATTCATATCATGTCCCAATTCCTAAAATTCACAGCTATTTATGGAGTCCCTCCCATGACTGAATCCCCTTCCAGGTACTGACGGTGAAGCTGTGATTAAATTAACGATGTCTCTGCCCTCCCAGAGCTTAAATTCTAGCAGGGAGACAGATCCCAAGTACACAGACAGATACAAACATGCTAGGAAGGAAAATAAAGCAAACCTAACAGGCAGTGAGTGAGTCTAGGGCAGTGTGTTTTTAGGGTGGATGGTTGCAAATGACCTCTGAGGAGGTTGCATTTGGGTGGGATTATGAGTGATGTGAGAGACAAAATACAAGCCTCCTATGGAATTACTGTAGTTATTTTATAAAATAAATTCTTCCTACCACACTTTTGACTTCCCATGAAAATAAAACACCAAATCAACATGGACAACAATGTAGTAGCAAGAATTTCACTCACCAAGGCAAGAGTTTATAAGCTCTTTTAATCCACTTGCTGTGGCAAGAGGGAGTAGATGGTCCATAAAAATATTTGCTCCATGGGTATAATCTTCTGACTGGGGAATTGAGGTCTGTTGAGTGATTCCCTGTTTGTTCTTCAGAATTAAATTAGAATTGGGCCGTCTCCACTCTGTGGTTTTGTTCTCCAGTCTCTGGTGGACCAGGGCATCAGCCAGTTCTCATGTGTGTTGATTCACTCAGAGAAAAACCTGGGCACAAGCCATCCGTGTGTGTGAAATACGACCCTTCCTGTTTGGTGGCTGCTGACCCCATGCCTTAAGGCTCTCTATGGAGGAGTATTTTCGTGTCTCTGGCTCTGGACTTCACACGATGTGCTAGAGATCATGCAATGAATTTGAACATCAACTTGGGCAAGGACTGTCTTATGTCGAATTTATGGGGTGGGTGTATATCTTAGGTGACATCTGTGCTCTTCCTCTGTGAAGATGGAGGTTGGTGGCACTTTGGCTTGAAGACAGGAATAGATTTTGGCAGCAAATTTTGGTCTCTACCAGCCTGGGGCTCAGAGGGAGGGAGTTTCCAGCAGACCTGTCATCCGGGAAAGGCAACTACGGGCAAAGGGAGATGCTCCCAGATACCTCTGGCCAGAGATAACATTCCACTCTGTTCAGAGCCAAATTTTAAATGTTGGGTAAAACACATTTTGTGACTCAAAAGTTCACTGCTTTCTTCTCTCTAAATAGTTGTTAGTTGAAAACTCTCGGCACTCTGAGACTGACCCCTCTGTTATTCCTGTTTTTCTCACAAGTGCTAACTTCCAAGCTCTGGACGTTTACACTAATTGTAGAAAGGTAGATAGGGAGGAAGTTGAGAAAGGAAATATGGGCAAAGGGAGAAGAGGGAGGCAGCTGCTTCCCCCCCCCCCCGAGTTCTGGTCTCAGCCAGGGCTCAACATATGGGGTGCAGAAGGCTTGGGAGTTAGGACTGCTGAGCGACTGATCTTCCACTTTGTGACCTCAGACAAGTGGCTTAACCTGAGCCTTGTATCTTGCTTATGTGTGTGGGAATAATGGAAGGACTCATCCATGCAGCAACTTCAGTCAGGTGGTGAGGCGGAACTGTGGAGTCTGTTGTCTAATACAAAAGCAGGCAGCTCAAAAATTGTTTCATTTTCACTTTATTTAGACATTGAGGCTCCATATCAGGGGATGACAGCCCCCAGCTTGGGGTTAAGTTGAACTGCTTTGTCTCAGGTCTACAAAATTTGCGGCTAAGAGGTTTGAATGATGCCAAATCAAATGCCAATAAAGCCAGCAGCAACTGTCCTGGTTAATATACTCTTGATGAAACTATAGCTCTCAACTTTTCCATCAAACATTCATCTACGTGTTGCTGAGAAGGGATTTTGTAGCTATATCTAGCATTTCTGGCTGGTTGGCTTTCGTGAAAGCCATTACATCTATCATGAAGATGGATGTCATTCAATTAGTTGAAAGACTTGGATGAAAAAGCTAAGGTATTCCCCCCCAGAAGAAATTTATTTCTAGATTCTAGAATCAGTTCACACTGGAGTTTCCAGCTTGCTGGTCTACCTTGTGGATTTTAGCGTTTCATCTCTACATATTCACAGGAATTTATGGAAATAAACATGAATCTCTCTATATACACACATAGGAACTATATATTCTATAATATAGGTATTATATATAATAAATAGGAATTATATATTATTATATGTTATAACATATCCTGATATGTTATATAAATAAAAGTATATGTAAAATATATAAAATTATAAAGTATATATAAATTCATAGGTATCCATCCCCAGTTGACCCTTAAACAGTACAATAGAGGTGTTTATGGGCTCTAGCCCATGTAATTAAAAAATCCACACAACTTTTAACTCCTCAGAACTTACTTACATTCTCCCCTTAATATCTTCAGGGGATTCCCTTCCTCCAATACCAAAAGCATCTCATGGCCTTTGTAATTAGTTGAACCTGTGAGTGAGGAACCTGTAGATAAACAAATCCACATCTAAGTGAACCCCTACTGTGTCGTTCAAGAACCAACTGTTCAACATGGCTTGGGTGTTGGGGTTCACTTATTCGTGGATTTATACACATATATTTACATCTGTATATACATGATCTTCTATTGGTTCTGTTTTTCTGAAAAAACCTAACAAAAATCCCTATGGCCCTCAGGGTAGACAATGATGTTATATATATGTATAGTTATATATAGTTATATATATGTGCAATCAATCAAAAATAATATTAATTAGAAAGAAAAAAGTACATTTGATTTGTTAAAATTACATGAAATATGGTTTTCCATACAAGAAACAATCATTGTTTTAAATTGTGTATTAATGAAAAAAATCCCTATGGCTTAAACATGCATGTGTTTTTTTTTTTCAGCAGGAATCTTTTTTTGGCTCATTATTTTGGGAATTTGATTTGAATTCTTAATGAAAACAAAACAAAAGGATGAAGACTGGAGTGGCTGGCTCGGTGAGGATGGGTGTGGGAAGGATTTCCTAATCTTAGCTTAGAAAGGGAATTTCAGTGTGGAATGAACAGTGACATCCCAAGCCTCATCCATGAGTCTATTCCCAACAGACTGGAAGAAGTAAATAATTGGGGTGGGGGTGTCATTTTCTGGTTCCATGACTTTGTACCCTCGACCTGTCCCCAAGCTGGTCATTGTAGTCTTTGTAGCGTGACTTCTTGTTTGGCCTGTGGGGAAGAGTGAGCTGCAGTCTGGACTTCTGTACGAGTTTTCTGAATTTCAGGTTGGGTCACTCTGTTAAAAGTAGAGAGAGCTGAGCCCTCCTGTGGTTGGGATTGGCAAGAGGCCATGCACATGGAGAGAGATGCCATCACTCTGTTGCCATCTGGCTAGGAGCTCCCCACCTCCTTTGTCGAGATGCCACCAGTCTTCTTGAAGACTTGTTCCAATCAGAAACTTCCCTGAGTAGCTTGCCCTCTTGCAAAAGTATCTTCTCAAATCTGTCCCTGGCTGTGAGCAGGAACTGTCATTTGACTTCCTTTTTAGGATTAGCTGGCCTCTCCTTAGCCAGGTCACCTGGGAACAAGGAAGGTGGGTGAGCTTCGGTGGGGGAGGGCAGGAAGGATGAGACATATTTGGAAAGGAATTCCTGCAGTCAACATCATGTCACCCGGGCTGGGGAATGGAGGGTGCTGGAGAGCAAGCTCTTAATGGAAACAAAGGGACTTAAAAACAAATACGTTTCAAGCAGGCTTGAACCCTTTCTGACTCTGGACTTGTTTTCTTGAAATATATTTCTTCTCCTTCATCCCAATAAAGGCAGTTTTGATTTCCGTATCAGGGTGAGGTTAAACATAGCTGACTACACATCACCCGCTCCTGGGACTCTGCCAGTGGCTATCTCTAGTGGACTTAAATTGAGAATCATATTGACAAGCCACACTGTGGATGTGTTCCCTGCTTTGGGTAGTTTAAGACTGAGACCACACACCCTCATTCACACTACCACACACTCCCTCCCACACGCAGACACACGAATGTCTTGCTACCATCTCAGCAATGCTTGATTTCTTTCACAGATTCCCATGGTGAACAGAGCTAAAGAGAGGTGCCTGAATCTTTTGTTACTTAATAGTAAAGATTCAAATCTTTGCTTGGCCCTTTGGTCTCAGAGTCATTTAAAAAGTGATTCTTAGGGTGAAGATCAGCTTGGTAAGAATATTAGAATTTTAATAAACAAAACAAAAAAGGTAGATATAACTGGATTTTTAAATCAATTCACATTAAATGATAATAAAAGGCTTCATTTATATCTGATCTATTATAGGTGGTTGAGTTTTGTTTTTATTACAGATTGCTATGAAATTTGTCATTCAGCTAAACAAGGTTAGACCATCTGCTCAAATTGATACATTTGAGTAGTGAAAAAATAATGGTAACCAGGATACTGTTGATCAGCTACCCAGTGGCCAGTTCCTGGTATCCCTTCCTATGGAAACATGACTCATTTGAGGTTTAGGGAAGAAATGTACCAGGCAAGGTGGACTAAGGGGATCTGAAGAAAGGAGAGTTGACTGATTTGAGACCACTACGAATCTCAGGGATTTCTCTGAAACCATTCAACTTGCTATAAATTGGCTTCCTGGAGGACAGTGATGTTAAACCTGGTAAGTGAGAGAAAAAGGGAATATTCTGGAGGCCCTTGAAAAATATTAGACAAAACATTCATCCAAACTAGGCCTTTCCCTTGTGCGTTCGATGTTGTCAGGTGAGAAATAGTGCTTGAAACTGTTACTGACAGATTGCAGTCAATAAGGAAAGCCCGGAGATGCTTTCTGACCTGTGGCATTCATCCTGCCCGGGACCCCCAAGCTCATGGTTTAGTGATGCATCCTTGGTGTTGAAACTGCTTTGATTGAGAGTTTTGTTACTTGCAGCCAAAGACAATCCAGGAATATACTTTGCAGTCATAATTTAGAAGAAAAATAAACAAGGGCAAGATTTAGTCTTCATCTCTTTGTTGGTCCTGAATGAAGGGTAATAGAGGGGACAAAACTGTGACTGTGCTTTGGGTGATTCTAGCAGCCATCACTTAAGAATCAAGTCATTTGGGCATCATACACATACACACGCACATGTGTGTGCACACACCAGGACATAAACATGCACCACTCTTGAGGTTGATGTCTTAGAGTTTCCAGGCATTTGCTGTTTCCTTAACATCCCCAAATGAAAAACTTGATGAAAGAGATCAGTGAGTCCTAGATCTGGAATATTTATCATTCCTTTTATGCATGTGTGATAATCACCAGTGCACGCATGGGCATGAGGGGAGGCAAGAGGTGCCAGGACCCAGGGAAGTGGATAATCATCAAAGGGAGAGCATGGCCTTGCAGCCCTTCACCTTCGGCCACGGGGCTTCAGCATTTTATGGTTGGAAAAATCCAAGGAGCAGAGAAATGGGGGGATGTTCGTGGAGGCTGATGGATTCAGGGTCCTGTGTGCAGGCCCCCTCAGGACTTCCGTCCTGCACTCCTCCGTCTACCCTGATTGTGAACAGGGAGGTGCACGCATGCTCTGTGCTCTGAAAGGGGACTCCTTCTGACCTTGAGTTGAGAAGAGGTTAAGCCGTTGCAGGTTCTGCTCAGCTTTGAAAGTATGAGTTGGTCACACAAAAAAAATGACTTTCATTTCCATTAACCCAGCCATCTGGATGCTTAGGCTTCTCAGCCCAGTGCGGGGGGCCACATTTGGAAGAGATTAATTTACTTTTGTAGTTTAGCTGGGGTCACCCAGGTCACGCTCAGGGCCTTGCCGACACCAGACCAGCCCCTGATGAAGATCCTAACCAACTGTGACAGGTCTGAACGTCCCACTTCCAGGTTGCTGCAGGGACACACTTCCTGAAAATCACCTCTGATTTAAAACAATCCCCTGCTAGTCTAGCTGAGAAGATTTGGAGTCTACAACATCCATCGGAGGAGTTAAAGCGAACACTCATGGTCATCATGAGCATGCCTGGTCCACCTGGCACCAGTTGATGCCTCCAGGACTAGGAAGTGAATGAAAAATAGGGTTCCCAAGGGGTTGAGGTGGTTCAGGTTTTGGGGTTGGGGGTTTATGGGGTCTGAGAACTTCACAGATTTAGGAATTGCCCCCAAACAGTCCTTCTCTCAATTGACAAGAGGCAAGCCATAAAAGTTTTTGATAGTATATGCTTGGGATGGAGAAGAGCAGTCTATGTCTTCCAGGTCTTTGCCCATCCACTTCCCTGTTTTGTACCATTCTGAGGCAGTCACCCTCAGTCACCCAGACTCGGAATGTGAGGACAGTGAATCTTTAGACCAAGGCAGCTTAAACATTGAACAACATCTGTTTTGAAATATGTAAGGGAAAGAGACATATAAACTACATGGAGTGGCTTATTTGCAAGAATAATTCCTAGAAAATGAAAATCTCTTTCCCTGCATGGCTGATAGGACCAACAGCTTTTGACCTCATGTCTCTGGCTGGCTGTTTCTATCCCATCTGAGTTTTGTGCCTTCTTCATTCCTTTAAAAAGGCTTGGCCACCACTTCCTGCTCTGATTAAAATGACATGCAACCAACTTTTTCTTCAAATGTGTGTATTCACTGGTGTCTATTCTTGGACATGCTTATGACTTAGAGGCAGAACCTCGTTTTTTGTGTGTTAACCCAGTGTATATGATCTTTGGACGTAGTCTGGGAGGGCACAAACCCTTACTGCTTTTGTTTCTCATTTCTATGACTCTCACGATCAAATTTTTTCACATATATCTATCTCTTCCTTCTGGGACTTTCTATCTTCCAAGTTTCTCTGGAACACTGAGACCCATCAACAGGTATTCCATGCTCCACTAGTCACATCTTCCAGGACTCATGTGCTTTACAAGCGCTGTGGGAAACGTTGGGATGATGCAACATTCTGGGGAAACACAAAGGTAAAACTGAGTCAAATTGTCTTGGAGTCATGAAGTCTTGGAGTGTGTTTCCCAGGAAAACTTCTGCAATGAGGTTCGATCTTGATCCTGAAGACTTAATCAGAACTCAACTGGGAACTCATGTCCATAAAGATTAGTAGCATAATCTAGACTATGTTGAGGTCTGGACAATGGAATGACCTTATATGTCTGGAGAGAGTTAAAATGTCTTCCATATTGAACTGGAGTTCTTGTCTTTCCTTTCAGATTCTTCTCTTGTCTTATCCACCTATTCTGGGAGGGGGCATCCTGGGTCTTCTGGTTGTATTCACTCAGTGGTGAGACTCCATGGGTGACTGGAAGATGGGAGGGAAATGATGACAGTGTATTTGGTCCATTGGAACCATCCAGATGAACTTATCCTGGCTTAGATTTTTCTCTCCAGTGAAGGTTATTAGTCATCTAACCTTGGCCAATTCAACTGGTTCTTTGAGAATCAGGTAGCTGCTGCCTCTTTCATCCCTTTGGATCTAGAAATGGTGATCACTGTCCTTTGTAATTCCCCTATAGTCACCCCTTTCTAAATAGCCCCTTCATAGATAAGCCCTTCTCAAATTGCCCTTTGTTGAATGCACTATTTCCTGTTCTGGTTCTTACTTATATAAATATGATGTTAAGGACTTAGAACATAATGCAGACAAAAGAGAGTCAGTGAAACTTTTTAGTCAGGGTGTGGTATTACTTGATTTATGTTAGCAAGAAACCATTTGTTGAGCATGGGTAGAGTAAATCCTTCTGGGAATTAGGATAAAGGAATATTAAAAAAATCACATAAATATTTATGTCAAAGATTTGTTTTCGGATCCTTAGCTTAGTGTTGATGGACCCCCATAAGGTCTGTGGACAGAATTCAAAGAGTCCTTGAACAAGCATGGGAGAAAGCTGTTTCTCCTAACTTCTAATTAAATGTAACATTTTTTTCATTATGAATATATACAACAAATCCCAATGTATTTGACCATATCATAGACTATAACACCAGTAGAAATGGCAGATATTTCCATATCATGTGGCAGCATTGTAAAGATCTTGAGACTCTATTCATCACAACTTTTAAATTATGGTGCTTAGTAGATCTACTGACCAATCTTGTTTTTGACTGTGTTAATAAAGAAACATATATATCATAGTCACAATTTCCTTTTTAAATGACTATATATATATTCCTGTGTATTCTAAGTTCTATATTTAAACATGCAGTTTGGAGGAGTACATAGGCCATGATACATTTCCAAAAGGTACACAGATTGGTAAGAACTTCTTTTCATTCATTGATATTCATTCAAGGAAATAAAACAATGTATGGGGTATACTAGAAGGCCCAGATAACTTCTTTTTTCTGTGGGCCCTCTGGATTAAATCTTTTCACATGTTGGATGTATTCTATATCATCTTAATTATTTGACCTGGTTCTTTTCTCCAATTCTTTGTGTGTTTCTTACATGAATTTCCTATATAATGTTTGACTCTCAAATGTTGAACAAAACTTGTGATCATTGTCTTTATTTTGATTTTCATTATGTAAACTTAAAAGAAGTAACTCACAGCCTGCTCTCTCATAACTCACTTTTGAAATCTCCAATGAGAAACTGCCAAGTTCTTCACAATTGTTTATTTTGGTCCCAATACACTGTCCATGCCCTGGCTGAATATCTCGCCAAATTCTCTCTGATTTATTGCAAAACCAATTGGCAGAACAATGAGGAAACTTGTTTGGGGCCAATTTTAGGCAATTGATGGTGCCGCCTCCTCCCCCCACCTCCACTTTCCACTAATCCTTCAGGTTTTTTCCAGATCTGGTCATTCTTAATAGGGATAGAACATGTTGGCATGACTCCAAATGTGAAGAAAATACATTCTTCCTATTGTTGCCCTACTTCTTCCCTCCCCTTCACTTCCCATCCTCTCCTCAAAACTGACACCCCCAACTCTTACTCCTTTTAGCAGAGAGGATGGTCAAGCCAGCATTGCAACATCCAAAATAAACTGTTTTGAAAGTGGGTGATTGTGCTCTTATCAATAAAGGAAATGGGAGATTTCAACCTGTTCTCAGCAAGGGGTGGGTCTTTCACAAAGCAGCAAATCCGGAATATTTCCTGTGTGCTTGGTGGTGGTAGGAGGAGCTATCATGTTTACTTGATTGAGATCAGAACTAGGAAGTGTCTTTACAGCTTGTTGATATTCAGGTAGATTTGTACTTTGATGGTGTCTTTGTAAAGTAGTCCTTAAAATTCTCACATGGATGCTCTCTGGTTCTTGCTGAACTTTTAGGACAGAGCGAGGAGCTGAGATTACTTGCTCACATTCATGGTCTGAGGACTAGAGATTCAAATGAATAGTGTGGCTCATTGAGGGTCACAAAGACAAAGAATATCAAATCTATAGTGAACTATTCCTTGTCTTGGATTCTGCTGCCATTTTGAGCTTAGAATCTGTTGGGTTGATTCTCATACATTCCCTAGGCAAGATGCAGAAAGAATCATTGCACATTTAAGTTAATTAGGGGTGCAGAATAGGAAACAGAGTTAGGTTTTTCAACAGAGGGATTTAATACAGGGGGCTGTTAGAGAGATGTTGGAGAATTGAAAAAGCAAGATGGAAACAGCAAGGTAATACAGAGACAGAAACTGGTATGAGAAGCTACCACCTCCAGCTTTCTGTGTTGGGGGAACACAGAAAGTGATTAGGGCTATGGAAACTAAGCAGTTAGAGGAAGGACCATGAGGTGCTGGGTTCCAAAGCTATGAGAAGATTGTGTATGATTATGATGACTTCTGAGGAGTTTGGAGGAAGGCCCTTATAGAGCTGAAATTCATGTCTGAGGAAGGAGTGACATTGCTCTGATGGACCTTCTATGTTTGAGCAAGCACCTTGAGACTGGCTCCATGAGGTGGAGCTTCTTATACTGCTGCTATGAGTGTGGATGAAGTGCTGCTGTGAGTTGACGCTGGGCAGGAAAACCCAGTAAAAATAAAGAGAGGAATGCAGTCTCCTTTCTCTTGCCTTTTGTTTCTCTCTGGGGCTCCCTGATGCCAGAAAAAATATTTACAGAATACCCTTTACCACAGAAGAGCAGGGTGTAGGTGGCTGAGAGCTGGGAGACACTACTTACCATCTCCCACAGGTATGAAGGGCACTTTTGGATTACCAACAATGTGCCCATCACCCATAAGGACGCTCGGTGTCAGGAAGAGTTAAATCTCCAGCTCATGGAGGCAGGAACTGAGCTGGTATATGAGTCATGGGGATTGCAGTTGCCATAGGTCTTCTCTCGTTTGCACAGTCCTATTGCCCAGGGCGGAGAGAGTGGAGTTGGTGTGGGAAGAGGGAGACTGTGGCATGCTGTAGGTGGTATTGCCTGTGTCACTTGTCAGTGCTGCAGGGCTGAGCTACAGCCAGGAATTTGGTGAAGAAACCGACACTCTCGGAGGACCAAACCAACATCATTTTGGTGATCAACATATTGGTCTAGAGGTACATTTATACCCACTCATGCTTCAGGTCTGCTCCCACAGGTAGAGAGATTCTCAATACCATAAGTCCACAGATTCTCTTGGGCTCATCAATAATGACACACAGTGTTTACAGGATGCTGGGATGGGAGGATGATTCAGGTAAAGGAAAATCTTCAGGGGAACCCAAGTATTAATGGGTACAGGCTGTGGAGCATCCTAGTTTTCTCTGGCAGAGTAACAGTGGAGTTGAAGAATAGATAGCTTGATGAGGGTGTGGCAGGGACAGCTTCAGAGAGGACACATGACCTTTGACCTGATAGAAGGCTGGGTGCTCAGTGGGGTGGCAAAGGGGGCAGAGTACATGGAAAGAGGGAGCAACAGAGGCTTGGAGCTGGACAACAGCATAGAGCAGGGGACAGAGGAAGGACAGCATGGAAGGCTTAGGGGTCTACAAAGAAAGCAGCTTCTACCTGCTCTGCTCAAACATGCAAGAGGGAACAGCCTCTCCTTCTGCGCTCGTCTGATGAGAGCGGGAGTCATTACCACCGCAGAAAGCAAAGGCAGAGAAAATACTACGAGTTTGAATAATGCACTACTGGGACTATCAGCTTTTGGATGATCCAGAGATGGGTTTGATTTACTTATAAGTCAACAGGTTTGATTTACTCATAAAGTTAGGGACGAGCACCTTGGCCCCATCTTTTATAGAAACCATGGAGATGTGTGTCTCTCAAGGTATACAGAGGAACTGTCGGCACCTTTGCTTGGGGTCTTTTGCATAGTTTACCCAGTTCCTGGCTATGCAGAGCATGCTACGCAGTTTTAGATCATGAGCTAGCGAGTCAATTTAGCCATTTCTAGGAAATTGTCTAATTATTCCAGCCACAGCAGCAGCCTTCTATTCCCCCCTTCTTCCCCCACAGAACTTTTGGCTTCCGTCTGGTCAGCCTTGACATTCAGCATCCAAACACTGATAAAAATGAGTCCCGAGTGTGGGAAAGGCCTGGTCTATTGACTGTTTCCTACTTTTCACCTGCCATGTCCTATATTAGCACTTTTCCAGAATGTACCTGGCCTGTTTGGCTGGAGGAGGTCAAAGCCCTGGTGAAGAATGAATGGAATTCCACAGGCTCAATCCAGCCTGATAAATGACAGCAGGGGACAGCATGGGGAGGGGGGAAGGATTGGGGAAGTGGGGAGAATGGATTAACTTAAAAGAGATCATTTTCACCTCCCCTGCGTCCACCCATCCATCTCATGCTTCTAGAGTCTCCAAAGACTTGCCATTCTAAATATTTGGTGTTTCAAAAAATGATCAATGGAGCCTATTTCTTTTTCAAGTTAAATAACTAACAGACAGATTTTTTTTTGAGCGAAAGATTGTTCTACCACACAAAGCTAGAACCACCCAGACCAAGGTGGCTGTCATCGCTTGGAGACCTCTATTTGCTTTGACACTTTCTCCTTTGCACTGTGTACCTGCTCTGGCCATGTGCCGCTGTGAATGAACCTTTGTGCTCTGCTTTGGGTTCAGGCTTTGCTCCGATGTTGGGCAGCCCTGTGAAGCCTCTCCACCTCCTTGTGGTCTGCGACATTCCTCCCAGCTTCTACTCGTGTGGTCTCCAATGCCGAGGCACTCCTCCAAGCCCTCAGAAAGACACAGTTAGGTTTGGAGTCCAGGGAGCCATCTGCAAGGGGCTACCAGCATGGATTGGAGAATCCTTTACACTTTCTCAATCCCAAGCCAGCTTCACCATGGCAACATTCCATGGAGAATCCTGGAGATGTTTTCAGTAATTTTGCCATGGGAGGGCAGAGAGGTCTGCTGTGAAGATGACCACCCACTTCCTCAGGCAGATAGACAACCATTAAGGTGTTTTGGTGACAAATGCTACTCAGGTCTTCCAGGTGGGGCTGAAGTGCAGGGATCCCCATGGTGGTTGGACATTGACCAAGAATCTTCTCAGGAAGTTCTCAGCTGGTCTCTCTGTTGAGAAAGCTTGTGTATGAACCTGAAAGGAACATCCATTTCAGGCTCAAAATCACGCTGCAAAGTACATGTGAGACTCTGACAGGTGGGACTGAGGAGGAGGAAGTTACTTCCTTTTCTTGAGGATGAAGATTTTTGTCCCTTTAGTGTCCCTCAATTCTGTGGGGGAAATTCATCTTCAGTGGACAACTGTGATGTCCAGGGACATCTTGAATTGTCAGAATAGGGGGGGCAGAAGCCAAGAATGCTACTAAACATACAATACACAGACAAGTCTCCACAACAAAGAGTCTGGATCCAAACATCAACATTGCAGTGGCAGGGAAGCCTGATTTAGTGCCTCTGGACCCCAGACAGCCAGAGGTGGCCGTACTGATCCTCTCCTGCCATTTGGTGAGAAGATTCAAGTTCAATATTTATATCTGGGATTGCTCAAGGTGGATGAGACTGACTGGCTGGGGAGTAGAAGCAAGAAACAGCCTTTGAAAACTTGCCTTGGAAAGATGTCTTTCCCCCCTTTCTGGCAGAAAAAGGCAAGAGGACCACTGAGAGATTGTCTGAGGATGTGATAGCTGGTCGACGGGACCCTGGAGCAGAGAGGACTGAACTCACCATTTGAGACACTCTTCTGCATTGAAGCACCAAGTCCAAGGTCATTCAAATTGAGACTGTGAACTAAGCATGTTTCAGCGTTGTGGTTCATCCTGCATTTCCCTGCATCATCTGAACTTCCTTTGGTGCTTTATTCTGGAGATCTCCCTTTTCAGAGCCAGGCTGTGATTGCTTTAAATCCTTTCTTCAAAGGTAGAACACACTCTACTTACTTCTCTCTTGACTCCATGTTAGCAACTCATGAGGCTAACTGGTCTACCAGCCTTTCAAAATGGAGTTCTTGAGGAAACACATCATGCTCAGCCCAGTTTTCCAGAGGTAGAGCCCTAGGTTATAAGAACAGCTGAAGGAAGAAAATATTTTTACTTGTTTTTGTCTCTTTCATCTTCCTTCAAATTGTTGCTCGTAAGCAATAATCTGCTTCTCATAGCTCTCTGTCTGTGGTAATGTCATGAGCAAGATACTTTATTATTTCCTTGGGAAAAATATTATTTTCCTTGGGAACACTTTATTTTCCTGACCATGTAGCAGGATGTGACCCTCTAGATAACATCACCATATTTGTCTACCTCTCAAATAGATGAAAAAGTATCCCATCTGGATTGACTTGGAGTAGATATGATTTATAGCTATGGAACTGCAGACCAGCCAAGTCCCCTGGCATCAGATCCAGTTTCTGTTTGGGTGTTAAATAATATTGGAACTTTTGCAGGCTTCTTGACCTGGTCTTGAGTCATGGACGAGAGCATGGGTGGGCTGCTTCCCTGGTGCTCCTGTATACCAGAGGGAAGGGAGATGGCACTTCTCAATTAGAGAAAGAAATGTTGAATGGACATCAAATATCTCCCCCATCCCTCTACCCAGATCCTAAGGACAGAGGTGGCACCAGGGTGGTCAGGACTGTTGGGTCCTACTCAGTTTGTTTTCATCTCCCGAGGGCTACTCATCCGTTTATGGCTCTAGAGAAAGAAAACCATTCTTCAAAGACATAGCTCTATCAATGTCCCCTACCATATGTCCTTATTAAAACATTTATGACCCTCTTATCTTAGGATTAGCATGTGGGGACTGCCATCAATTAAGGAAACATGTTGTCAATTGCAACTTAACATTTAGACTTTTTTTTAAACAGAAGACTAACATATAAATGGTTTTAATCATTTTCTAAGCTAGTCCCGGAGTAGTCTCAATATTGACAAAGAATGCTAGTAGGTTGGGTTATCTTTGGATGAGAGATACATCAGATACATACTTGTTGAAGTTAGGACCTGTATTCTTGTGATATTGTTTGTTATGAGACTGTGTAAACTGTATCCCAATGCTAAGAACAGCAGAGCGGTCATTCAAATGACTTAGATGTCTTCCAATTGCCTGTCATTTGTCATTGTTTGACAAATATGGTGGCTACAATTCTTTTGATGATGATAATTTAGCAAAAGAATAATGTGTGCTCAAGTATTATACAAAAAGCATATGGTAAATAAGCTAGTTTCATAGACCATGTTAACCATCTATTTCTCAAAGTGCTTGTGCTTATTGCCAAATGTTGGACTCATAAAGAAGAAAAGAAATATCCTTTCTATGCACCACCTATATGTTGACTTTTTTGCTTTGGCATTTTGCTATACACATGGAGACGTTCATATACAATCACATCACATACACATAGATAAACAAGCAAAATACAGAAGTATTTTGGTGATTTTATTACACATACAATTTTGTGTGCTTCTCTTAACAGGCTCTGAGCATGGACTTCTATCAATATGGAATTCTTTATAAACAGTCTGTAAGGGTCTGCTGGAAAGACAGAATGTGGGCACGAAGTACTCTTACTCCCTTTCAGCATTTCTACAGAAGGCTGTTTTCAATTGTTCGCTATTATAAACACACTGCAAGGAGCATCCTCTTCCCAATTCTGTAGATTTTGTGAGGCTGAGATGAGTTGATCCATGTAAATGTCATCCTTTCCCACCCCCTTCTCCCCTTCCTCCTCCTTTTTTCCTTCTCTACTTGGAATTCTTAAGAAAAAGATATCCTAGGATTGTAGCTCTTGAGTTAAAATAGGTAAAACTCTTTGTTAAAATCTTGATTCTGTTGCTAGGGGACTTTCCCTATTTGCATCAATTTTCCACCCACGCTGAGCTGTTACTTGAATCCAGTTCTTGGTTGGTTTGTGGAACTCCTTTATCCTCTGTCACTCTCTTACATTAAAATCCAAGAGGGAGGATGGAAGGCTGTGCTCTGAAGTTAATGATGATTCAGCTTATGAAATTCTTGTCCACTTCTAACATTGTGTAGCTGAAACCATTGATTCAACTCAGGTGGCTTCAGCGTCAATGTTAATAAGCCTAGATCTTCATTAAAGGTTCCTCCCACCATCAGGATCTAGACAGGCATTTATTGTGGGTGGTGACACTCAGAAACCTCCGTCTGCCCAAACCATTTTACTCCATCATATTTATTTAGACCAATGGGGCCATTGCTCCCCAAATCCTTGCCTTACTCTCTCCTTCCTTCTTGCAGCAGAAACTCTGGCCTGAACATGAGCCTGTACTGGTTGGGACTTTGAGTTGCTGCTGAGTGCCTGCTAAGTCTGGACCACTGGGAAAACACAGAGTTTCTCGAACTTTCTATTTCTTTCAGAGCTTTGGCCTCCTCTCCTTTCTTTTTAACAAATTTTTAAAAAATATTACATATTTTTATTTTTCTTATTGTTTGCGTATATAGCTTGTATTTGTAGGTATAGTCCTCCCCCCCTGCCCTACTCCTGATTCCCTCCTTTGGTCACTCCAGTTCCTTTCTCGCTGTCAGTTGTTGGTGGATGATTGGCCCATTGGTCTCTTTGTATTCTTTCTCAAACAAAGTCCTCCTGGGTGAAGTCCCATGTTCCTGGGGGGCTGCAGATCAGGCTGAGCGGATCTCCATGAATAGCATTGAGGCAGGTGGTCCTTCTGAGCATGTTGGAAAACCTCCTGTCGGTCTGGTGTGTGGAGCAGCTCTTCCAGCTTCTTCAGGTGGCATTTCCTGTGTGTGGGGGGAGGAGACAGTCTTTTTCGCAGGAGACTTATGGTCTTTGGTTTCAGTATCTCCTGTTCTTATTGGTTCTCTTTATTCATTCCGATGTTTGTCCCTTGGTGCTGCTTTACTGGCCTTGTAGCTCTGGTCACTGGCTTTGGGAGACCAGTTTCCTGCCATTGGCCATGGGGGAGTTCCCCTGTGAGGACAGACTTCAGTTGGTCTGGCTCCTCTGCCTCTCTTGGTTCACAGTTCTCCGAAGGCCACTTTGTGGCTTTGCTCCCCCACTGAGATTGGGGAGCGACTTGCTCACATTGAAAGTGTCTCTGGTTGGGGAGTTTAGCTCCAGTACCAACAAAGTCGCCAGTGTTTCTTGGTGCTATGTCTTCACTCTCATCCTACAGTCTTGTGTCTTGGAGTTCCGACCTGCTCTTTGGGGGCCAGGTGATGGGTGTGGTTAGGACCTTAATTTATTTCCGTTTCCTCCAGTATATCTGTATGCTCTCCACTGGGGGAAGTTGGGGTGACATGGCAACCCCAGGTTCTGCCCTCGCCTCCTCTGGGGTGTGTGTGTGTGGGGTCTCCCTCTGGTCATTATCACCTCAGTTATTCCTTGAATGAGAAAAACAGCAACCCAGATATAGATACACTGGCCTCCTCCTCTTTCAAAACTCAGCACCTGAGGTGGGCTTGCTGCGTCTGTCTCATGTCCACCATCCCCAGTCCCCTCCCTCCTCACTGGTCAGCCAGTACTGCCTCAGCCTGTTCGCAAAACCACCTGCCATTTCCTGGGCAAGAGCAGAAGCAGCAGCTGGCAGGGGCATGCTAACTAACCCTGGTGCTGATGGGAATCACAGAGTTAAGCCTTCCCACCCCTTTACACCACCTTTCACATTTGATTGATTCTTTTCGATTGGTTGTTTGCCTGATCCGATCAGAGAGTTGGGGCAGCAGTTTCTGTTGACACTTTATTTCACTTTGGGTAAAGTTTAAACATGACTTATGATAACTCTGACACATCTGGAAGGCCATGTTCTTCCCCCACCTGTTTTCACCTTTTCAGTTATGAGAACGTAGAGGGGAAAGGCATTTTTCATACTGAGGAAGCAAGTTCATTGCCTTAGATCTTTTTGGAGAGAAGTCTTAGACATTCCAGGGGATCGTTATGGCTAGGTCATTCTTTTCTTTTGTTCAAGAATGAAAAGCTTTGCACAAATAGCTTCTCACAGGTGAAAACTGCCCATTTCTTGGAAGGTGCTGCTGTGGGACCACCCATTCTACAAGGAAACTGGATGGGCCTCATTGTCCAGAAGTGGCTGATGGTCTGCAGCTGAAGTTGCAAATGCCCATGCCCGGACTCTTGACCTAGACTCATGAAAGTGCTAAAGCCCCTCCAGCCTGAGCTTCTGCTCAGTGCAGAAGCCCTGTATTCCCTGCCAAGGAGTCATAGACCCCGTATCTGCCAGCACAGTCCACCAGGGGCTCAAACTCATGGTTAAATCTGCGAGAAATCACCACACCTTCTATTCACACCACTCTTGTTCAGTCCCTGCTCTGTGCCAACCCAACTGTTAGGCCAACAGAATAGATTCTTGGGAAAAGGCCAGCATTTGCCTCCAAGGTTTCAGAGAGGAGCAACAGAAATGGCCATGAGTAAGATGCATGTTCCCTC
This sequence comes from Uropsilus gracilis, assembly GCA_004024945.1. Classification (NCBI taxonomy): domain Eukaryota; kingdom Metazoa; phylum Chordata; class Mammalia; order Eulipotyphla; family Talpidae; genus Uropsilus; species Uropsilus gracilis. The sequence goes on from PVHY01006109.1 coordinate 44,055, forward strand.
TTTACCTCTCTCCATGCTCAGGGGAATCCTGGTCCTTATCCCTAAGTCTCAGTCAGTTCATCAGCACAGAGTGTTAAGGAACAGAGCATATAATCATTTAAGGAATGATTGGAGTAGGAGGGCTCAGTCTGTGGTACCCTTAGGACAAAGCCTAGAGAGTCAGGTGGCTCTGAGGCTTGAGGGGGTGACAGGAGACCACACTGCCCAGGAAGGAAAACAATTATCCATTCTCAACAGAACCATCCATCCTGTAGCACAGCTGAAACAGAGCAGAGGTGCTGCGGAGCGGATGATTCTGGAAAAGTAGGCAGGAGTGACGGTGATATGGGTCTTGAATGCCATGCGGAGTCCTTTGGCCATTACACTGGTGAGAGAAGAAGCTGCCAGCATGGGGAACGTGGGTGTGCTGGCTGCACTGCTCTTGTCTCAACCAGGAGAACCAGGAATTTGGGGCTGAGGCAGCATTGAGTTCTAGGAGTACCAGGAGTCAGGACCCCCAAACTTTGAAACCATGGTTCTGGAGGGTGATCAGAACCTGAGGGTGATCAGAAGCTTCCCTGGAAGTTTCCTTCCCTCCAGTGCTCAGCATCATATTCCACAAGCTTTCCAGAAATTTCTACCTCCCCAGCAACTCTCCTAAAACATAGCAGTTGATTGGGGGCCCTCGTGATGCCCAGAGTCAAAGAAATAAACTGAATGCAATGGACCTTGGGGGAATATAATCTCCCCAAATTCCATGTTCCCTCTTCACCTCCCTCCATTAAAAAGTCACCCTACCAGCAGGTGGCTTTTAGGCTAGGAGGTAGGGGATGACAATCATGAACACTGGCATCTACATTAAAATAGTACCAACAATTCCTAAGATGCACTGATGGCTTTGTCAGCTCAGGTGTTCTGAGTGCTTGATGGCGATGAACTCATTATGTCCTTATGATGCCCTGTGAGGCAGGCAGGTGCTCCTACCAGCTCTCCCATTCCACAGGGGAGCAAATGGATGCACTGTGGTTCAAGGTGATACAATGAAGAATGAGAGAAACAGGACTCAAATGCAAGCATTTGGCTTCCCAAGCCTCCACCCTTTAACTGGATAATCTCTTGCAAATTCTGAGATGTGAGGTGTAGAAAAATGTCAGGGAAAGTGCAGGCACCAATCTGATCCCTTTGCAAATGATTCATCTGAGTGTGGGCATGTTTCCGGGTGTGGGGGAGGAGGGCAGAGCGAGAGCTACCTTTCCTCCTGCCTCCCTTTTGCCACCTGCAATTTACAGTGGTAGGGCTCACACCCAACTGGACCTTGGTGTTAAAAGTGATAATGTTTTGTGTTTGTGCTTTCAGCAGGTGACAATAAAACCAGTCCATGGATAGTAATGCTAGGACTTTGAAATGTAGCGTTGCCCAGATGGGAATGAAAATTCATCTGTGGTATGACAACCCGCAGGTTAGCAATTTATCTCTCCCCAAATAGCAGGGCAGTTTATTGGGTTGCTGGCTTGCCACCTCCTACAAAAGGGACCGAATTGAGTGCCCGGTTGCCTCAATGAGTAATAGCCTGGTTTTATTGTAGGGAAATAAATCAATCACATAGACTTCTTGCGTTGGCTTAATGAGGTTAGATCAGCAAGCTCCAAGCTTGGGAAAGAGTTGTTGGTCAAGAGTGCGCTGACAGCGGGCCCTGCAAGGGCTGATCCAGAGTGAACACTCAGCACTTTGCCTGCAGGTGGGTGGGAAGAATCTCCACTTGGGTCTGGGAATTGGCTGGTGAGAGGGTTAAGCATCCTAAAATACAGTTGAATCTGCAGAGCATTTTAGAAGGTTAGGAGACCTGCGGCTAAATAAACATAACAAAAGGAAAGCAAACAAAAACCTGAGTTTTTCCCCCCACCTGGTAGTGCATATCATCTCCCCAGGAAGTGATGGCTTTGTGGGGGGGCTGTGCATGATAGGGGAGTGGGCTTCAGGTCACAGGACTGGTGGCTTCCAGAGGAAAGCACCTTGTTCCACTCTGACCCACAGGACTTGGGGTGTGTGTGTGGGGGGTTGTTTGGCACCATATTTAGTGACTCCCTATCTTCCTCAGCTCCCATGTGTGGCCAGTCAGACCCTATTGCCCAATCTAGGGTCATGGGAGAGAAGAGGTGCTATAGTGTCCCTCTGCCCTTTGTACTCTGGTTTCCTCTGGATGTGTTAGAACTTGGGTGTTTGCCAACAGGGGCATGGCGGGTGGTGCCTGATTCTCCCTTGGGTGACTGCTCGAACGTCTCACAAGGCTATGGCGTGGGCATTCCAGGTGGGTCCGGTGAGAACAGCACACACTCTCGATGAGAGTAACCACTGGAGGTGGTGTCCAGGGGGCCAAGCAGCAGGAGTGGAGGCTCAAAAGTGTCAGCTGATGGCCAACACTGGACACTCTACATCAGCCAGTCATGTTCTCCTTTGGGAATGGAGTCAGGATCCTTCAGGAAATTCCAGAAGAGGAACTTTTGCAGACTTACTGCCCTGGCCAATGCATTTCATGCTTCATTTTGAGTTTTCACTTTGTCCTTTTCACCAGGAGACTAAAACTTCCCAGAAAACAAACCCAAAAAACCCAAAGATTTCCATCCTTACCTCAGAAGACAGAGACGTGTTGGGGTCTCAGCAAGAGAGGGATCATTAAGACATGAGAAAGTGCCTCAAAACACCTCCCAGGAAGGTGTATCTGTCAGGGCTGGTTGGGTTGTTGTGAGGTAACAAACACCCCTGAGGTAAAACACAAGATGATCCGGAAACACACACGCAGCCAGTGTTTACCATACATCGACAATGCTACTTACATCTTTGCAATTGGCACTCAGTTTTTGGAAACGGAGCTTAAGTAGACACCCCAAAATTCCCTTCACGTGCCCCTTCTCTTCTCTCTAAAACTGACCGTTGACCCCAATTTCAGAACCATTATTCTCACAGTGTGATGGAGAGAAAAAAGTTCATTCTACCCATCGGATTTTCTTTATTTTTCTAAATTTCTATTTTTTTGATTTGGTTGCACATGTGTGCATATATATTTATTTATTTTGAGACTAGGTTTAGCTATGTTGCCAGGTTAGTCCCAATCCCGTGGACTCAAGCAATCCCCAGCCTCAGCCTCTCTGTAGCTGGAATTACAGGCGCCCGCGACCATGCCTGGTTGCTTTTTGAGACCAGGTCTCTCTGTGTTGCCCGGGGTAGTCTCGAACCCGTGAACTCAAGTGATCCCTGGTCTCTTGCCTCCCAGCACCTGGATTACAGGTGGGTGCCACCATGCCCGGCTATATATATGTATTCATTTATTTATATATACACATATATTTTTCACATCATTGTCTACCCCAAGGTTCTCCCACCACCTTCTCTAATACATACCTATTTTTCAAATCACCTACCTCTCACAGAAGCTGAAGATACCAGTTGAAGCCTTATTTTGAGATGGAGGCTGATGATGTTCTGAAGCACCACATGAGTGTGGCACAGGGCGCAGTGCACTCTGGGAGAAGCACCTTGACTGGGTCTGAAAAGGTACAGACACCTGTGGTCAAAACTGATTCTTCAAGGCTGGTCCTGACCCCCCCCCCCCCCAGGCCCCATTCAGAGCCCAGGAAGTGTAATCCCAGAACTTCCCAGAAGGGGGAGCTAAGACAGGAGGAGGAAGATGACTCAGCATAATAGGGCCACCCTGGAGGGTTCTGGAATGGACTCCAGGCTCTTGAGAGCCCCACCTGTGGCCAGCTGCATGCTTTGGCCAAGTAGCTTCCAATGCATGCACCTGTTTCTAAAACGTGGGCCGCGCAGAGGGTCCTCGAGAGAATTAAGCCATGCAACATCAGGCCTTAGGAGAGGGCTTGCAAATGGTCATCTCCTCATAGCTCTGCTCATGCTCCAAACCTTGAGCAGTTTCAGAGAAGATACTCAAGGCAGGAGGTGCATCCCTCCCTCGCTCAGCTGAGGTGCTGGGAGAGCAGCCGAGGACCTCAGGGGCTGAGCGTCCCTAACCCCACGTGTGGATCCAGCACGTCCCCGCAGACTATGCTGGAAACCCCTTGGCCTTGTTCTGTTTTCCCCGTGGTCCATCAGTTCAAGTCAGAGATGGAGGGGAGGAAGGATCCCACTTGGCTAGACATTCCGGGGCCCCCTATTTTGTTGTTATTGCTTCAGGATGTTGACGTCCCCCCCCTTCTTTGGGCTCCAGGGAAGCAATTCGTGATAGGGGCGGGAGTCCATCTCCCCTTGCACTGACAGCGAAACTGTCAAAAGCCCATCGCTGTCAGCACTGACCTGGCAGAGGAGCTCGGCCTCCATATGGAAAATCAAAGCTAGGGATCTGGCAGAGAGTCGCAAAGATGGTTTGAATCAGAGGCACAGACAGCCCTTGGATATTGGGGTGGGGGCGAGGGGGCTGTCTGCACCCTTGTGCCAAGATGGCTGGGGAGCAGGGCCAGGCAGTTTCCATCTCTGGGCAGGCAGGCCCTGTCTGCGCAGGGAGCCAGATCATGGCTGCTCTCTGGTTTGAATTGGGCCCATCGGAGGGTCCTCGCCTCTAATTGGGAAGGAGCCGGGCTGCGTTTTCTTTCCTGCTTAATAACAAGGGGAACTGCTTATGGCTCTGGTCTTGATTAGGGGAAATGGACATTGTTTTGTTGGACGTTGGCTCCATCCAGGGAGCTGATCTCTCACACCTGCTTGACTTTGTTAAGGAGCCAGGGCCCCCCGGCCTGCATGCTGGTGGTTATGGCAGAGATGGAGGAGAGTGGGAGAAGGGAAGGGACAAGAGAGAGGCTAGGCAGTCTCCTTCTGGATCAGAGCACCGAAGACCTGGCACTAAAGACAAGGCCAGGCCCAGTGCAGAGCTCATGAACAGCGTCTATATGGGGGTTCATGCCTGCATCAAGGTCCTGAGTATTTATTGAGCATCTACTATATGCAGGGTGTGGGCAGCAGTGCACAGCGTGGGCATTGTGCTGCCCTTTGGGAATTCCCAAGCCAGGGGGAGTGTCTGACGCCCTCCCCCCCACCAAGAAAATATATGGGGACATCTTGTCTGTCGTGATTCTGGGATTGGGTTCTTTGGGGAAAGGTTTCCTCGAGAGATGGGCTGGCTCCTTGCCCATGCTCCCTCTTCCACTGGGGTGACTTCCAACATTGTGGGATATTTCACAAGCTTGGCCCTTTCTGCTGCAAGGGAGATTCTATCCCCACGACTGCTTCTAGAATAACGGTCAGATAGAAGCTGCGGAGGATGTACACAGGCATGGTGTCCTTGCGGGAGAAGGGCTGAACCCTGTCCAGGGGGCGAGCACAGGGCACCTTGGGGTCTTGTCACCGCATCCCCTCTTGGGACAGGTGCTGGCAGAGGTGGAGCCATGACACTGGAGCAAGAGGCTGCTGGAATGGCGGAGAGGATGATGTCAAGGCGATGACCCTCCTGGGCAGCAGAGGCCTTGGCCTGCAGGGAGGAAGCAGGAGGCACAATGCAGACAGCTGGTGGCCGTGAGACCCCGAGGGAGGGCCACCGGCATGCTGGGGATGAATGAGAGGCTCCTGGTGGGCATGGCTAGTCCTTCCCTTGGGTCTGTCCTCTGTGTCTGCAACCTAGGCCCCACTGGCTGCTCCCCTCACCTACAGGACTCACTGCTGCACAGGGAAGGGGAGAGGTGGGGAGGGGCAGGCCAGAGCAGCAGGGAGCAGAGCAGGTATGGGAGAAGCTGCCTCTCCTCCCTCCCCCTCATCCCAGGGAGCAGGAGGTGGGGCTGTGGCTGGCGCCCCCAGGCCCTAGGGCCTGCTCCTCTGACGTTACTTCCGGAGTGCAAATGCCAAGATAAAATGAAGAAACTCAAGCTGGTGCCCCCAGGGTGGAAGCCCAGGTGTGGGTGTTTGGGGCTGCCCTGCATGCTGGCTAGGCTGGGGTGCCAGGAAGCCGGGCCTGCTCTGCGCACCTCACACAGTCAGTGAAAGCTGGGGGTCCTTCTTGCACCTTTGCGAGTGTGGGTTGCCTCGAACAAGGTCATGAATGAGAGCACCGGTCTCAAAGGGATGCTGGGAACATCGAAGAAGCCCTGGGCCTGGAGTGTGTGGCAGTGACTGCCCTCTGTTACCATGGCAGGTACCATGGCTGTTACCATGGCCATCACCATGGCCGTCACCATGGCCATTACCATGGCCATCACCATGGCTGTTACCATGGCCGTCACCATGGTCATTACCATGGCCTTCACCATGGCTGTCACCATGGCCATCACCATGGCTGTTACTATGGCTGTTACCTTGGCCATCACCATGGCTGTTACCATGGCCATCACCATGGTCGTTACCATGGCCGTCACCATGGCTGTTACTATGGCTGTTACCTTGGCTGTCACCATGGCTGTTACCATGGCCGTTACCATGGCCGTCACTATGGCCATTACCTTGGCCATTACCATGGCTGTTACCATGGCCATCACCATGGCTGTCACCATGGACGTCACCATGGCTGTTACCATGGCCGTTACCATGGACGTCACCATGGCTGTTACCATGGCTGTTACCATGGCCGTTACCATGGCCGTTACCATGGCTGTTACCATGGCTGTTACCTTGGCCTGCAGTCTGCTGCCTGATGCAGCTGGGAGCTGAACTTGCTCTGTCCCTTCTACTGAAAGGCCCCTCTCATCCCACCTGACCTCTGTGACCAATGGGAGGAGAGTCCAAGGTATCTGGACAGGTGGGAGAAGACCCTCAGTTTAGAACTACCCTCCAACACATACTATATGGGCACACAGAAGACTCACATACATGTCACACACATAATGCCACACACACACAGAACATGCACACATGCATAAAACACAAAATACAATGAACACAAACCATACACACCCAACACCCACCCCTACACACAACACAACCACCCCTCAGAACACATACAGAAACACACATAGGCAGACAGACGCACACCAACCCTACACACAAACACACAGACGTACAAACACACCTGTGTCCTTAATGTTGATGCTGTCATGGATGGCTTTTGGCAAAGTGCTTCCAGGTGACTGGGGTTCTTGGGGTGCTCCAGGACCCTTGGGAGCTGGCAGACTCATAACCATACTGGCCATCTCCTCCCATAGCCCCACTCGACTGTGGAAACTTGCCATTGGGTCTAATTAGTTTTTGCTGTATATGACTTTGCTTGGGGAAATGAAAAGGGTCCTACTGTTAAAAAGAAACAAGATGGAAACAGACGGTGTAACCAATGGGGTTGCAGGGTCCTGGGCCCTGGACTTCGGGGTCACCATCACCTGTTGAGTCTGTAGCACTTTCTGCCCTTCCCCACCCCTCAACCCCCATCTCCCACCCCAGGAGCAGCCCCAGAGAAGTGGTGAGTGTCCAGGCAGCAGACAGAACCAAGCTCATTCTGACATCATGGGTTGCTTCCCAAGATGCAGCTGGTTAAGGTTGACAGCAATATCTGCAGACTCCCCAAGGTGTTCTTTCTTCCTACCACCCCACATTCTTGTTTAGACTCAGGTCTGAGCCATGGAACATTCTAGAAGCTACACCAAACGGGGCATTTTTGATTCTTCCTTTAGAAATGTGGTCCGGAACTCAGAAGATCTGAGTTCTAATCTTAGGGCCATCACCCTCCGTCGTGGGACCTTGGGAAAATGATGTCAGTGTTTTGAGACTGAGGTGTTCATCCATCTCGTGGGGATACTCTCTACCTTGCTCTTATTGTGAAGCCCTGATGAGGCACTCTTTCATGACTTCTTTTGAGCAAAACGCCAAAGTTTGAGTCCAATTTGGAAACTGTTAAACACCAGCAAGATGTGTGAACCTGTTAATGGTGGTTGTAATGAAGGGACTAAGTAGGGGTGTGGTGGGAACCAGTCTATACTGTATCACTTTTCTATCATAACCTACCATTGGTGCTTGGTGATCATCCCCTGTTAGACCAGGCCTGAGAGGTGGACCAGATAGACACACACACTTCTATTTAATATTGACCCTGTAAGTCATTAAGCTCACGCCCTATTTTTATCCAGTTATGCAGATTGGCAAGAGGTGTGCTGTATTTATCAACCAGATCTCTGGAGAGAAAGTATTCATGTTACTATAAACATAAGTTATTCTAAATCTTAATATAAAGAGGATGGATTTCACGCTTTGCAAATAATTCTGAAGGATGCAATCATCTCTAATTTTTTTATTAGTCATTTTGTTGTTTACATATTTAAGTAGATATATTACATCATTGCATTACTTGGGGTTCTCCCTCCACCCTATCACTCATAAGCCTTCATCTCCTTCTTCTTGGGCTTTCTCCCTCCCTCTAGCCCCTCCCTTTCCCAGTTTCTCCCTCCCCCCACCTTGTCCTTAGCAGCCTGCCCCAGTGCCACTGACATCTATTTTTTTTCCTGGCCTTTTGTTTGTTATTCCTATATCCCATCTATAGGTGAGACCATCTCATTTCTGTCTTTTTCTTTCTGGCTTATTTCTGCTAATATGATTCCCTCTAGGTCCATCCATGTGATCACAAATGCTTCATAAGTGTCAGTTTTGATGGCAGCATAATATTCCATTGCATAGATATACCACAGCTTTTTCAACCATTCGTCAGTTTGGGGGCACATTGATTGTTTCCATGCCATCATCCTATTTTAAGTTCTGTACGTTGCATTGCTTCTTCAGAAATGTTGTACTGAATTTTCTTTTCCAGTGGATCACAAAATTAGTTCCCACATGAATGCTGCCTGCTATTTTTATTTCATCTGAGGAATAAGACGCAAATAAGAAGACATGTATTGGCGCTTCATTTCTAAGTCAATGGAACTAGTGATTTCTCCCCTGAATCAGAGAGCAGTTTTTGAATATTTCCTTCGTATATACGTTGGGCCACTCAACAATGTCACAATGCTACAAGCAACAGGTTTTGATATTTTATTTGTGTTTTTTATTTTTTTCTTGACCATTCTCTTTTAAATTGTTCAAATAATTTACATATATATATATATATTCACATCTTTGTATCTTTGTATTCCCAGGGGTTCACCCACTACCTCCCCTCCCTGACCCCTCCTCCTCACCACCCCCACCCCAGCCCCAGTCGTGTACTTTAGTTTTGTTGTTGATTTGTTTTATACTTTTCCTCCTGGCCTTTGTTTGTTTTTCCTATGTTCCATATATTAGCGAAACCATTTGGTTTCTGTCTTTTTCTTTCTGACTTGTTTCTGCTAATGTGATTTCTTCAAGGTACATCCATATTACCATAAATTCCTCAAATTTGTCATTTACAATCAATGAGTAATATTCCATTGTGTATATAGACCACATCTTTTTCATCCATTCCTCTATCTTGGGACATTTGGGTTGCTTCCATGTCCTTGCAATGATAAATAGTGCTGCAGTAAACATCTGAGCATAGGTGTCCCTTTGTATAAGTATTGAGGTCTCCTTTGGGTAGATTCCTAGAAGAGTGATTGCTGGGTCAAATAGCAGTTCCATTTTCATTAGTTTGAGGGTCCTCCACACAACTTTCCACAACGACCGGGCCAGTTTACATTCCCACCAGCAGTGTAAGAGTGTTCCTTTCTCTCTACATCCATCCAGCACTTGTTGTCTGTTTTTTTGATGTGGGTCATTCTTACTGGTGTGAGGTGGTATCTCATTGTGATTTTGATTTGCATTTCCCTGATTGCTAGTGACATGAACATTGTCTTATGTGACAGGCACATTTAGATCTGTAGAATTTTTAATTTTCCATGATATTCACGTTCCCACTCTGAATACTTTCAGCTTGACATCATTGACCACAGAGTGAGGGAGAAGTGGCAGTGGTCACATTCTGTAGCATTTTCCACCCCACAGACACTGAGTGTAGTGAGCCTCAGTTGTGCAGATCATTATAAAACACTGTGAAATGGTAAAGCAGTGATAAGCTTGTTTACTTTTGCTTTCGCAATCATTGATTTGATTGTAAATTTATAGACTTGAATGTTTAACAGTGACTGTGCTTAACGATTACCTCAAAAAACTCTTATACATTTAACAATTGACCTTGTGAGTGGATAGAGTGGGCCCCAAAGGACCCCTGTATCCAATTCATCCTATGAATCTGAAATGATTTTATTTTTCTATTTATGAATCTGAGTCACTGAGTCCTTCCAGGGACCCAGGGTATAGTTCCTGTTCTCATGGGCCTTATAGTCTTTGTGAAAAATAAGCAAATAAAGCAGTTTTGTAAGCATGCATGTTTAGTTTTACTTTTTTTATTTTTATTTATTTATTTATTTTGGGACTAGGTCTCACTAGGTTGCCTGGGGTACTGCGGAATCAAGCCATCCCCGGCCCCAGCCTCCCAGGTAGCTGGAATTACAGGCACCTGCCATGGAACCTGGCTGCTTTTTTGAGACTAGGCCTCACTATGTTGCTTGAAGTAGTCTCGAACCCATGAACTAAAGCGATCCCAAGCCTCTTGCCTCCCAGCTCTTGGACAACAGGTGCACACCACCACACCTAGCTTCATGTTTAGTTTTAAATGACCAGAAGGAAAAATGATGTTTACCTGTGTATCTGCTGCTAGATTCTTTTATCTAGTTACCTTTTAGGCCTGGAAATTTCTGTAGAGACAGAAATTCTCCAGTTTTATGCCTAAAAATTCTCTCTCAGTGAGGTCCCTGGGCTGAAGACCCAGCTGCTGTTTCCACACTGGCCACTCGATTTGGGCTGTGACGGGCTCACACCTGGTCAGCTACGAGGAGGTGCAGAAACCCGTGATTCCCTCAGACTCCAGCCCCCTCCCCTCCTTTATCATCGGAACACTCTCCCACTCTCTTTCCTGAGTACGTGCAAATCCAGGGCCCGTAGAGGAGGTGCAGACACGCAAAATAACTGCAAAACGCCCACTGGCCTTTGGAGAGGAATCAAATCGAGTGTGCGTTGAGAGGCTTCTTTATTCTGAGTTTCCTTTGCATCTGGGACTTTCCGTGTGTGGCGACACCTCTGCACACATGCAAAAGTGGGCTTCCCTGGCCCAGGTGTGTGTGTACACGCACGTGCACGGACTCACGCATCAAGGGGGAAACCTCTGTGCACGGAGGAGCAGAGCGTGCCCATCGCAAAAGGGGTGCAGGGAGCGCTCTGTCATCATCTCAATAGCCCCCCAATGACTTGGAACACTTTAATTAGACGAGGGCCTTCTCAGCTGCTGCTATCTTTTGAACTCCCAGAGGGTGGGGGAAGGGCTCACTCCCCGCCTGGCTTTTTCTAAAGAATCTTTGTCTCTCCGGCCAGGTATTAAGTTGGTGGCGCAACCATGGTAGGTACATTCGGTTCACTTTTCTCCATCCCCCGCCCCCCCCCCCCCCCCCCCCCCCCCCCCCCCCCAGCGCAGTCCCGGACCTGAATGTGGCCCTGTGTTCTCCCGGGCCTCGGCTCTGCACAGGGGACCCGGAGAGAATGGGCCACAGGAATGCACCCAGAACAGAGCCAAATTGTTCAAGCTGCGTGAAGAAGAAAGAAAAAACGAGGCAGGGGGGAGAGGCTGAGAGGCGAAGAAAAACCTTCCTTGTTGGTTTAGTTTCTCTGCAGATATTTGGAGGATAACACAGCAAATTTTTTTAGGGGGGGGTGCAGGGGAAGCAAAAACGGGTGAGTGGCGTTTTATCGGCACAGTGGCTCATAGAGAAAGGTGACATTTGAGAGAACAATTGCTGGGTTGTTGGGCTGCATTTGCTGCTATGAATGAAGCTTAAGAAAAGCTGTCTTCGGATTGCTACTAATAGTCATCTTCATCATTCGTGCCCGCTCTCTCTCTCTCTCTCTCTCTCTCTCTCTCTCTCTCTCAGTCCCCTTATGAAATAAGGGCACACAGGTAATAAACAAAGCACTATAAAAGATCAGATGGAGGGATCCTGCCAGCTCATTCAGTGGTGAGAACCAGCATGCCGCTTGCCACAGCTGGGCTTTCGGCTCCCCAGGCTGTTTGCAGACGGAGTCACAGTGGCAGCCATAGGCCAGACAGACCCTTCTCCTTGCTGAGACCTGACTGATTTCCTCAGGGCCGCAGCAGCCTGGGTCAGCTAAGCCACACCTGATGGCCGAGGGACAGTGGAAAAGATGACAGAATAGAGACCCTTGGATTTGCTCATCTGGATTTCGGATTCTAACCCGGCTTTCTCTGCCCATCCTCAGGCCAGCTCCAGGTGAGTGGCTACCTGGGTTACAAAGCTGATGCCCCCCCAGCTCTGGCATCTGGTTCATTTGGGGTGCTCGTTTCTTCTCCTGATGCTGTGGTGCAGACATTGGGGGTGACCTGCCATCTCCCAGCAGAACTTTTTCTTGCCACCTGTACGAGAAGCAGGTGGAATGTTGCAGAGAGGTTGTGTTGACATAGGAGGTGAGTGATGAGTTGAATTTGGGGGAAACACCAAGCAGTGGGGGGCAGGATGAGGGAGGCTTCCCCTAACAGGCAAGCTGCTTTGCAACCATCTTCTCATTTCTGCCTGTCTTCTGCTTTTTGCCTCTTTTTCACCCCCATGCTTGCAGTTGGCTGGATGCAGCCTAAATGAGCAAGAGAGCTGTTGGCCTGTCAGTGGCAGGCAAGGAGCTTAGGTGAGTCAGCAGTGGGCACTGGTGACGGATCTGGTTTCCTCCCACGAGTTGGTACCCGGTGCCCTTGTCTAGACACTTCGTCTGCAGGCAGGTGCAGGACAGCTGGGCCCCGCAGGCCTGGCCTTGCTGTTGACAAGTGACCAGAGATGAAAGAAGGAGCTGAGGCTTCTGGGAAACCTGTTGCTCCATCCGGGCTGTGCTGTTTTCTGCTCAGCTACTTGCTAAGTTCTTCCTGGATCACAACCACTGTTCCTGGGACTACAGTTCACTCAGAGGCCTGGATGCAATGATGTCAGTTTTGCAGAGGAGTCTGGGGCCTGAATGGGTCCATGCCCGCCTGTGTTGATGCGTGGGCAGGCAGGACTTGATGAGTGTGATAACTAGTCTCCGGAGGGGTATTTTCCAGTCTCGGGGCTGCTCATGGCTAGGTGGATTATTTCCAACACCCAGAGAAGATGATTTTAGTTGCTGTGTGTCCACATCTGTCATTAGCGAGTCATCCCAGGCAGCTGTGTGGTTCACATCTGTCTTATGAGGACAGCCTGGCTTAGATGCAGCATGCATTTAGCCTCCAGATTGGACATACTTTGCAAAAATTTGTCACCATTATTTATGTTGAAATTCCATTTTGTGAGGTGAAAAATTAATTGTTTTGGGGCTTTTGTTACCTTCTATCTGCTACAAACACTTTCTGGGCTTAACCAAAATCTTGCAAGTCCCAAATGAGAAGGTCTATGGATGTGTGTGCACATGTATGTGTGCGCAGATGTGTGAGCACATTGGAAGTTGCGGATAAATAATTGTGCATGGTTGGTTCTACTCAGGTGTGTGAACATTAAACAACCATTATGGAGAATATTGAGACTTGTGCCTTGGCAATTTAGCCTCAGCTTCTAGATCTTTCATGAGACTTTTCTGAAGGCTTGTGTAGAACAAGCAAGACTGCCTGGGCTGAAGACGTGGTGTTCATTCGCAGGAGCAGGGTTAGATTTCCTAACTTGGAAATACACAGCTGAACATGTTAATGTCTTCTCAATAATGAACAGTAGACGCTTGCAAAGTGCCATCACATGAAATCTCCACTTCGTTTATTCAGTCATCAAATTTTTTTCTATGTTTCCCAAGTGGCACAGATTTCTCTGCAATTAACTGGGCTTTTAATATGACTGCTTAAAAAAAATAAAATGAACAAACAAACAAAAACTACCAAACGTGGGTTTGTAACCTTTGCAGGAATATAGTAGGGACTTGGTAACTGCTGGAAGGCTAGGAGGGATGATGGATGGCTTTCTGTACATGTACCCATGGAACTCTTCCAGGGCAGATTATTCCCAGAGTTCCTGGACTTGCTCTCTTTGCATTCCATGGATGAATTCTTTTCTTCAATTCTCTTTCAATTGATCAGGAACCGAAATTCAGCCCCCAATCGATTGCTTTGGAATTTTGTACCTACAACCCCAATCTTTCAGCTCTTCCACTTGTCTTCTTTAGCCATCTCCCACGGCCACTGATACTTGATACAGCTTGCATGGATGAGCAGATTTCATTTTCTCTGACACCGCAGTCCGCAACATGTATGCATTCCAAGTGTGCATCTCAAACCCTGGAAATGGGACCTAATTTCCTTCCCCCACATACTGGTGGGAGTCAGGGGATGCCAGGTCAAAGACTGTCATTCTTAGGAGGCGGAGGGAGAGGGTCCCTCACTGCTAGGGAGACCTGCAGTGGACACAGCCGCTGGTCACATCCACAGCGGTGACCCAACAGCACGTTGCCTGACAATGCTGGCTGAAGTACATGCCAGTGGGATCTGGCCCTGGACAGCTACTGCCTTCTGCAGACTTATGGGGGCACGGGGACCCCCGAACCCAGACATATGAGTTATTCATGCTTTCTCCCCCTGCTTATGAGCCTTGTGGGCGCGGACCCAGCAGCCTTTGAGAGCAGTGTGACAAAGTGTGGGGCACACGGTCCTGCGTGTGGGGCTTTAAGAGGCTTGGCGGTGACTGGGTGCTGGGAGGATCTGAGGGCACATTGGCTTCTAGCCATGGCTGTTGGCTAATGATCGCACTAATCTTTCACAGGGAGGTTCTGTGTGCGCATGTCCCCCCTTCCCTCGGTCCTCGAGCTGGGGAACAATAGGGGAATTGTGTTTCTGCCTAGTTCCATGGGATAGGTCAAGGGGCTGCAGCTGGGGGGAGAGGGCTGGGTGGGCGACCCTCGGGGCAGCAGCTCCCAGCCATCTTAGGGAACCGGGACCCCAGCAGCACAACTGGGATGGGATTTAGGGAGATGTTTCCCAAACTAAATCATGTGAACAGCAGCTGGGGTCTCTCAGGCCCAGGGCCCTTTGGGGGAACCTAAGAAGTCAGGGCGTGGTTGCTGGAGGGGAAGCTGGACAGGAGGGCTATGTGTGTGCATGTGTGCACGTATGTGCATCACACATACGTGCGGGCACGTGTGCATGTGGGCGCACACGCACACATGTATGGGTGTGCACGTGCATGCACGTGTACACATGTGCTCATGTGTGTGCGCATGTATGTCCGCACACATTTCTGCTCTAACACAAGCTCCAACTTATACTGAATTCTCCGTTTTCTTTTCTCTAAAATTCCCTCAGTACAACTCTCCTGTCTTCTTTAGAATAAATGGGCAGAACCCTTCTGATGACCCTCCAGTGGAGATAGGCATGTCTATGTCTATGTATGTGTGTGCATGTGTGTGTGTAAGGGGGCGGTGTGTGGCAAACATGTTTATCTTTTTTTTTTTTTTTGAGACTGGGCCATGCTATGTTGCCCAGGGAACCACAAGCTGTTGCCCGGGGTACCCCAGACTCAAGTGATCCTCAGCCTCAGCCTCCCAGGTAGCTGGGATGACAGGCGCCCGCCACCACAACCAGCTATTTTTTGAGATTAGGTCCGGCTATGTTGCCCCGGGGGAGGGGGGGTGTCTCCGAACCCGCGGCCTCAAGGGATTCCCAGTCTTAGCTTCCCGTCCTAGGCTGGGATTAAAGCCGCGGCTGGCAAACATGTTAACCTTTAACGTGACAACGCTCAGGTCATCAGCTGGAGGAGAAGGTAACATAATCTCACCTCTCACTTGTGTGGAGCAAGGCCCCCCGCACTGTCCAGGCCGGCGCCCCGGCATCCTGATGCCCTAAGGTCAGGGCAGGAAGCGCCAGACTCGGACGACCTCCGGGTGCTGCTGGAGAGGGGCTCCCCTTTCAGACCGTCTCCCAGAGTGCACGTGGTCGTGCACCCCCTCCAGGCCCCCCAGTTCCTGCCAGCGAGTTTCAGGGGTTGTGGTTCTAACGCTGGGCAATACCAGCCCGGGCACCGGGCACGCGTGGCACCTTTTCACCCTTCCCACCTCTCGCTCGGTGTCTCCCAGCGTCGATTGCCCGGGTGCTGCCCACCTCGCCCATCTGCTCCCCGGTAAGCAGCTGCTGGCCTTAGAGACCAGGAGGCTGGCGCGGCTGGTGCAGGGTGCGCACAGCTCCGTGTCATTTGGCAGAGCCTGGGCCTGGCGCTGGAGGTGCAGCGAAAAGGAGAGGAGGTGAGGGTGGTTCCCGGGGGGTGGGGGGCGAAGGTCCCCACATGGTCCACTGCCCTAGCCGCTCGGAAGGAGAGGGCCATCCAAGAGGAGACAGTTTCTCCCCTCAGACCCCAGGAGCTCGCCAGCCTGCCGTGCCCAGCTCCCGGCGAACATTTCCAAATTAAAAAAAATTAAAATATGTGTGGAAAAATACAGTAAAAGTGACAGCGCCTTGCCAGTTTCCGAGGGTTCTGTTTTGACTTCGCCAGCAGCCAAACTGGAGCCCCCAGTCGCTGGCGGCATCTGTCACCATGAGTTATTAACCGTTTCCCTGCCGGCTCCGTGGGTGTCCGACTGGCGCCTCGCCCTGCTGGCTGCGACCCGGGAATTCTGTGTCCTATGGCTCCGGCCGGCCGTGGCTCTGCCTGGAAAGCCTGGATTCTCTGGTGGAGTCAGGTTGGAGCTTGTTTTAGGGTCGCCTCCCTTTGGGTTCCTGCCAAAGAGTGACTGAAACAGGACACTGGAGTGAGCTGTCCAGGGCCCAACTGGTCTTTCGAAGTTCAAGTCCATGTCCCTTGCTTCGGGGTCAGAGGGCAGCATCACACTCAGCTTGGGACTGGAGGACGGAGAATGTCACCCGCTGGCATGCAGGGGGACCCGCTAACCTGGGGTCGCAGTGGAGTCTGGTTACCCTCTGGGCAACCTCCTTCTTTTCCCATCATCCCTCTGGTACCACCAGGACATTTGTTTTGTCACTTGAACGCTCAGGATTTATTTCAGCTGCTTTCTTTCCCTTCAAAGCTTGCTTTGCCCCAAACTCGTTCCTTTGGAGTTTGTCCTCCTGGATCACTTAATGTAGCCACCTGGGAAATGAGTCCAAGTTCATGTATCCTTGGGGTGTGGGGGGAGATGCTGGCTGGCTTCTTATGCAACTCAAAAAGTACATTTCAGAGCTGAGGTGTTGTTTTTTTAAAATAAACAATGTAGATTAAAATGTAGATTTTAATGTACATTAACAATGTAGATTGCATTGTATTAAAAAGACCTCCAACAAGTGGTGGTGAGGGCACGTCAGGGAGGTACGCTATTCCACTGGCAGTGGGAATATAAATTGGTGTGTCTGACCGTTGTGGAAGTTACCTGGATATTAAAAAAAAAAACAAAAAAACGAAAATAGAAATAGTCTATGTCCCAACAATCCCACTGTTTGGGCATCTATAATCTGCAACTGAAATAAACCATCAGTACAAAAACCTCCACACTCTACACTGTTTATTGTCCTACTACTATGTGAGCTAAGTAGCCTCAATCTAGCAACAGACAATTGAATTTCAAGAAGACGTGGTAAAAAGTGTGCTGCATTTGAATCAAATGTAAACTTTATTATAATAGAAATGTTTATTACAATACAAATTTGTGTGAATCACTTGAAATATAAATATGCGTGTAATGAGCACTTCTCCAGTGACTCACTCAGCTTCTGCTTTGGAGGCAACTGAAATGATTCGATTTCTGGCTCTTCCTCCACAGATCGTTCATGCACAGGTGAACATACATGATCTCTACATCTTATTAATTTATCAGCTCTGTCTTATTTTTAGAAAAAGCTTTGAATTTAAGGAAAAGTTGCAAAGATATTAAAGTTTCTGTCTCTTTCACCAGCCGGTTGCCCCCTTTGTTAACATCTGATGTTATTATGGTTCATTGTCACAGCCAGAACCCACTTGGGTACATTGTGACTAAGTCCTATACTGTTGCCAAATTATCCCACTTTCATCGCTGTGTCCCTTGCCTGTTCCAGGATCTCACCCAGAACATCTCCTTCTAGGAGTCATCATGTCTTGTCACTCCCTCCAGGCTGGGACAGTTTCCCAGACTTCCCCATTCAGGTGACCTTGACAGTCCTGAGGAGGGTTGTCCCTGTGGCTATTGTCCCATTCCTCAATTTGAGTCTGGATGATGTTTTTCTCCTGGTTATGCAGGACTTACGGTCTTTGGGGAGGGTGAGCAGGCAGTGAAGTGTCCCTCTTATCATATTGAGGGGACATGGTATCCACGCTGCTTATTGCTGATAATGTCAGCCCTTGTCACATGACCAAGGGGGCGGTTCCTTCTGGGCTTTGCTGTTCAGCTGCTTCTCCCCCCTCCATCCATTGCTTGGAAGAAAGTCAATCACTTCAGCCTGTACTCAAGGGGCAGCTATGTTTGGTCTCCTTGAGACGCCTTTCACTTTCCTCAGTAGGGCAGCGTTTGCTGGCTTTCTTGCAAATGGTGTATTTTAGCAATTGTCCCCTATCAAGAATTTAAAGAACTCCCACATTTGTTATTAATTTGTATTTATTCTATGGATGCATCAGCATCAGAACTAATTAACCCCCTTATGATGGGTTGCTTCAGTGTTTTGAACCTGTGAGCAAAGCAGAAGTAAAGAAGCTGATTCCCACTGAGGTTTAGCTTCAAGATAAAGTTCCCGAAGTCGAATCATGACTTAAAGAGAATGTGGCTTGAAATGTCTTGCGTTCTTGCTATATTGCCTTTCATTTACAGAGAACGGATTTTGCTATATCGCCTTTCATCCACAGAGAATTGATTTACCCTCCCTCAGTAATATATAATCAAAATGATTCAATAGAAGAGGTCTTTAAGTTGGCAGAGGAATTATTTTGACACTGGTAGACCATTCAATGCTTTGGCCAATATTTTAAATCCCAGCAATATAGGACAGACTGTTGGAAATTCAGTTATTCAGTTAATCCACAAGCCAGCAACCTGGCTTGTGAGCTAATTTAATAAGCCCAATTAAGCCTTATTAATTAAATCTAAGAAACGAATTAAGCCTCAGTCTATCACTGAAGATGTCACCTGTCTTCTGCCTAGGCCCTCCCCTAGCTCCTCCTTCATGCTCCTTTCTCGGATGCTCTTGAAACCTTCCTATTTTGGCATAGAACATTCTTTGTTCTTCAGGCTCTTACCTTTTCCCTCAACCATTCATGCACTTGTTGAGAACTCACATCTCAGTCACCATATAATGCACCTCCCCTGCCTTATACGTCAGATGGATTGTGAGTATTCTGAGGCTGGAATCCTGTCTTCTCTTCCCTGTGTCATTCTCCAACAATACCCAACTCGATGTGAGATGAAGCCAGGATTTTATCAGAGTTGTCCATGGCTCCTTCACTCCATCTTCTCCATCACCTGCTACAGGAAGGAGCCACCTGGGAAAGAGCTTGGTCTGTGGGTGTTACCCATCCTTTACCCACTGGTGTCCACCCTCCTTCCTCAGAATAACGTGAAAGGAAAAGATATTTTCCTTGTGGCCAAATAACAACTTCCTGGAGGTGGTGAGACCTAGCTACACAAAGTTAATTTATTTTTAAATTTTTGGGTGATAGAGGCAAGTTTATTTAAGGAAAGGGAAATGAAAGATCAGGAATAAAGGAGCTGAAACAGGAGAACAACCCGAGCTGGCCAGACTCAGGAGGGAGTAGAGATAGATGAACACATTGACATTTATTATCTGGAAATGTCATGTGTCACCAGAGACCAGGTCCGGGTCACCAAAGGCTTTGTCAGTGACGGGAACCCCTTCTCTGTCTTGAGTTTTTTTAAAGCAAAGCAGTTGATTGGCTGCTGGGAAAGACTGCCTGTTTAGCACTTTCGGTTCCTTTCGGGTGCAAACCCAGGTGGAAGGAAAAATGGTTTTCTCTCAGCTGGGCCCATCGCTCAGAATCTGCCTTCTGAATGTCAGATGGAGACAGTTAAACTGTCTGGGATGACTCTTTCGCTTTCTCAGAGAACACCCCATTATCCTCCTACTTTTGAAGCCCCTTGCAGATTTTTATCTAACATTGTGTCTTTTGATTCCTCTGGTTCTCACCCATTCAATCTGTTGAATGGATGGCTCTTTGGAATGGGAAGATCTTGGACTCCAGAAAGAAAACCCAGAAACTTAAAGTCTCCCCAAGTCACAAAGCTGTCTCAGAGGGCTGATGGTTCACTCAGGGGGGTCCCAAACACAGGAGCTGGGTTCTTCATCTATTGCTGCCTTAGCTATTAAATTCTGAGTGTCCCGGCTTTTCATGAGCCTCAGATGTAAGGCAGAGACTAGGTTTTTGCTTTCATTATTTACAACAACTCTCCTGGACAGATATAACAACTCACCTGTCCCATTTAGCAAATGTGAAAATTGAGGAAACCGTACTTAAGTTACTTGCCCAAGATCACATGGCAAATGATAAGAGTATCTAGGATATTTGGAGGGCAGAATACACTTGTTTATCCCCATTATCATGCCTTTCATTTTCACATCACAGAGCAAAGGGACACATCGGTGGGATACATATATATATATATATATATATATACATATATATGTATACATATATACATATATGTATATATATACATGTATATATGTATGCATATCTATATATCTATATAACAAGCAGCCTGCTCCTGAAAGTTTTATTCTAGTTGTGGCTACAAGACATGAGGTCAGGTTGCAAGTAAAATATGGAATTCTCAGCTACATCTGAATTCCAGATAAACACTGATATCTTAGTGTAATTATGTCTCAAAGATTGCACATGATGTCTTTACCCTAAAAATACATGCTGTTTCTCTAAAACTAAAATTTCATTGAACATCCCACGTCCCGTGGAAGAAAATGTTTCTTTTATTCGTGTCAGTAGATTCAAATATTGCATAGGAATACTGACCCTAAAAATTGTATTTGCTGAGGATCTGAAACTCACGTTGGACTCTGCATCCTGTGTTGCTAAATCTGGCAACTGCATGGAGAGCTCTTAGAAAACATAGCAAGGCCGGGCATGGTGGCTCGTACCTGTAAGCTTCAGCCTATGAAGCGGCCGGGGCCAGGGATCGCGGTTCGAGTCCCACCTGGGGCCCGTAGTGAGACCTAGTTCCAAAAAAAAAAATAGCTGGGCGTGGTGGCAAGCGCCTGTAATCCCAGCTACCTGGGAAGCTGAGACTGGGGATTGCTTGAGTTTGTGGCACCCTGGGCAACAAGAGCCTGCAGTTCCACGGGCAAAAATAGCAAGACCTAGTCTCAAAAAAAAAAAAAAAAAGAAAAGAAAACACAGCAAACTTGGGTTGATGTAGTTGATGTAGCGTCAATGTCACCCTCACCCTCATCCTCACCCCTAAGTCTTCCCTCTCTACTTCCTTTCCTTTCCTTGTTACCTCTTCCTGGTGGAGCCCTGGCCCTACTGTGTGTGCCCTGGCCCCACTGTGTGCCAACCAGAACATGCAACCCAGCCACACCTCAACAGAGTCTCCGTCTGTGCCCCAGACTGTCCGCGGTCAGCGTGGAGACATTTTCTGCTCAGCTGCCCAGCCCCGGGGTGTGTCCAAAGGCCTCCAGGCTCCTCCAGGAGTGCCGGCCCCACCCCTCTGCCCAGCCCCAGACCTACATATCCCCAGGGTCCCCACCCACCCGGTGGTATGGGCTGGTTTGCATCAGGTCACTCGTGTTCATTAATATTCCCCCAAGTCACGGGGGCCAAAGTGGCCCAGGCGTCCAAGTCGTCTGGCTACCGCTTTGTCCTCTGTCTGAGATAGGCTTTCACGGGAACTGGGGCGAGCAGCTGGGGTGGGGTGGGCGGGTGCTCTGAGCAACCTCGTTAACAGTCACTGCCTGTGTCCTCTCTGGGAGGGGAGGGGGCGTTCCTCCGGCTATTTTAAGGCCAGACTGGTGAATGTTGGGTTCCCCTTCGTTTACCTAGGCTTTCAATATTTTCCCTGGCACGCTCCAAGGTGGTCACAGAATGTGGGAAGCCAGGCAAGGGAAAAAATTAATGCTCTATGATGTCGGTGCTGGTAGCTGCCGCTAAGTTCCATGGAAAAGACGGGGCCGGCGGGGGGCTGTGGGGGGCGCGCTATCTGTGTCCCTGGCTGTCTCCAGAAGCTTTTAGCTCTCTTGGCAGTGACTCGACTCTAGAGATGGTGGAAAAGGAAAATTGGCTGCAAACGCAGTCCCAGGCCCGCCTGGTCGCAAACTCCACCCACCCCCGGGAGTAGCTTCGGCCTCAGTGAATGCCGCTTTATCGTCAGAGAGCGATACTGACTTTTCAAAAATACTGTGTAGACCTTGTGTCCCAGATGCCTGTGGCATGCAGGCCCTGCTTCCCTTTCAAGGGTGTTGGCTCGAAAAACCACCCAGAAGCCCTAGGAAAATATCTGCCCTTGGCAGTTCAGGAGGCTGACACCGACCGCCCGCTGCTTTTCAGCTCACTGGCCGCAAGCTACCTGGTGGACCGTTATTACAAGGGAAGGAAGCCACTTCAATACCGGGAATCAGGCAGCAGCGAGTCGCACTTATTTCAAAGCCCCACGGAGAGCATTGCCCACATCACTTAGACGCCCGTGGTGAAGATTTATGGATGGCCTTCTGTGAGCCGTGCCTTGGCTCTGTGGGAAAGTGCTTTATCCTTCTGGACTAGTGGTGGAAACTGAGCCACCGATAGGTCTGATGTTGGATGGGGGTGTGGAGCCTGGTCTTTTTCTTGGGCCAAGCATCTGGTCATTGCTTCCCAGGTACCAAGCACTTGACCTTGACATGGTATCATTTAACCATCACAACCCCACGTGGTAGATGCTCCTAGCTGGACCCATCCTACAGGGTCAGGTTAGGTAGCCTGACTGTGGCCAGGACCCAACAGAGGTTCATGGAGACCAATGCCTGAGCTATATCATCCTGGATGTTCAGTCTCCAAAATAGAGGTGCTTTGTTCTAGAAAATTCTTTCATTTATTGCATTTATACATCCAACCACCACTTCACCCTTGCTGAAATTGAGGGGTTCCCTGGAAGACTTTCCAGAGCTACTTGTCACACATTCATAACTGAGTTTTGTTCAGATAGAGGTGACATATTCTTGCTATCCTTTCATCAAAAAGAGTAAAGCAAGCCTCCTCTGCAAAGCTGTTGCTTTTCTGTCACACCTGGGTTTTGTTACCAGGAGAACCATTTGAATCCTTGAGTGAAGCTAGAGATGTGAAAACAGTCTCTGGTTCTCTGGTTCTCTCACATTGGTCTTCCAGACAAAAATCCTTGAGACTATCAAGAATGGGTTCAAATCTTCAGTTCCTGAACCAAGTCAAGCATGGAAGTCCTACATTCTGTTTCCTAACTTCCCAGTTGGATGTTAACACAGGGAGATGCTCAAAGTCCCTGAGAAGTGGCAAGCTCATAATTCTAGTTCCTACTGATTACTACATCCTTTTCATGACCCCTGTTCCCAGCATACACTGCCTTTAGTTGATGTTTTTATTTCTAATCGATGTGACTACTGGTTTGTCTTCATTTCAAAAATCTTAATCATATGTACTAGTCAAAATATCCCCAAGACAGTTATTACTATTATAAGTAATGATTTTTCAGCTTAAGTTATTGAAAAACCCAAAAGATCAGAACTCTCTGGAAATAGGCAGACCTTCCCCCCTGCCTGGAGATAGGAGTTAATAAAATACAAACATCTAGAAAAATGGTAATCAGTTCTTACTCTGAAAGATAATGCAGCACCCTGGAAAATAGAAGAGATGGTTGTACTGGAAAGCTGGTATAGAGCACAGTGTTTCTATCCCCATGGTTTTCATTTTATACTTCATCAGATCGTTTTATTTTCCCACCATCTAATTTAGTTGTGTACATATTTGGGGATCAGTTGGCTCTTATTTATTTTGCTCTTTGCTTTTCCCAAAGAATTTGGGCTCAAGCTCTTTGTATTTTGCTGCCAATGTCATCCATTCCACAGCACTTCCCAAGTACCTACGATAGGTACAAATTCTATACTTGGTGCTCTGAAGGACAGAGAAGAGGTCAAGTTGTAAGTTAGGGAGACTCAACTCCAACCACTCAAGACAATGAACAGCCTTTACAAACCTGATACTGATAATGCATCATCAGTGTTGACTATGACTCACAGAAATGAGCTAGAAAAATACCATCGCTTGTTCATTCTTAGGTTCCTTCAACATACATATTTTAAAGAATCTTAAATGTTCAAATCCCTTAATAAATCCTAAGTGGAAAAGATAAGTTTCTTGTCCTTAAGGACTTACAATTTGGTCAACAAGCAAAGTTATAAATAGTTCTTACTTCTATTTGTTTTTGTAAAGTTAAAATATGGAATTTGCTTGAAAACAGAAACCATCTGATTTGTGAAATGCAGACACACTTCTCAGACTCAAGCAGACATCACATCACTCATTCATGGGCATCCTTACATTAAATACTCAGAGGATTGAAATGAGGGAGGAAGCCTTAACAGGTCTATGACTTTTTTTTAAAGAATTTATCTGTGTTGAAGTCTTTTCATTGAAAAAGTATGAGTGTGCAGAAAGGGTGACTGCTATGGAATGTAATTTTTCAGGGAAATCCTTTGGTCACCAAGCAAAGGATTGTTGTGGACTTTCCTTGCGGACTCAAGACAGAATTTAAAATACTTTAAGGTCACAGAAAGAGAGGCTTATAGGAGAGTGAAAGTCTCTAGCAGAATGTAGGAGGAGCTGGTTAAAGAGACAAAGAAAATAGGTGGTACGAGTGGAGAGTAGAGAAAGATTCACCATAAGGGCCTGGAAGAACACAGGTATGGAGAAGGAAGGGGAAGGATATGGAATGATGGATGAAAATGAGTAATTGAATCATAGCTAAATTGATTATTATTTTTTAAATTAAAATAAGGTTTTGCATTGGTCTATCAAACTCTAAGGCCATAATCTTGCTTGAGAACATTTTGCCTGCTTATAACAGGATGAGTAGGAAAAGCTAACAGATTAAACAGAGAACAATGTGAAGTGTCCACTTACAAATTGTAGCCTGAATTTGAAAATAAAAACACAAAGTTAACATAGGAAGAAAAATATATATTATGTCTAAATACAAAAATAAGACTTGAGAAGAAATTTTCTATTTTTAGTGGGTTATTTCCAGAACCCCAGAACATTATTTCTCACCTCCCTTTACACTCATTTGGTTCAAAATTTTGAGGAATAGTGTGCTATGTTCAGTCACCAACATCTACCTCTCTGTTTGTACACTTAACAGAAGACAGACCATGGAAAACACTTGTGTCTTCAAAACAGCATGGTATCAAAACACCTAAAACAAATACTGCTAGAATATGCAAGAACAATTTGGGAAGAACACACACTTGTCAACCCAAACACAAAACCACACACATACACACAAAACCACACACACACACACACACAGCAAGTGGGGTGACTTCTGCTGAATATTACTTCCTTGAATATCTTTCTTCCCTTTCTCAGGTAAGGGTGGGGATACCCTTGGAAATCTACAAGAGCAGTTTTGAGAGCAATTATCCCAGTAGTGCCTGAAACTGAGAAATGAATGCCGGGAAAGAATCAAAAATGTCTCTTGGTCTGTGAGGCAGAAACATAAACTAGCTCCTGGAGAAAAACAAAAAGGCAGCCCTCTCATGAAAGGAGGTTTCACAGAAGATAGTTTCTTATTGGATTATTGTCAAATTAATGATCTTGCTGATCTTGAGCTCTTTCTTTTGAAAGGATATGAACATGCTACAAGTATATGAAAAATTTGCTGAGAGAGAAGCTTTCACCTTGTTAGAACCTTGCTGATGCTAATAATAATTTTCATGATAATAAAACATTTGATATTTATGGAGCAATTCATCTATGTCAAGAATTAGAATAATGGTTTTCAACCAGAGTGATGTTTTTTTCCCCTTGAGGACACTCAGAAATGTCTGGAAGCAATTTTGATTTTGACCATGGAGGTCATGATCAGCTGTTGTCTGCAAGCATCTAGTGAGTAAGAACTACAGATGCTGCTAAGCCACCTACAAATGCATAAGCCAGGCACCTTGAAATTTCAGTAGTATAAAGATTGAGTGACCTTCTGTAGAGAGCGACCATTGTACTTATTTAACCTTTAGAATAACCCACTGGCCCATTGCAACAGCCCCCACTTTACAGACAATAATGTTTCAACTTTAAGGTACCTCGTGTAAATTATTTTGACTTTGTAACATGCTGCTTTTGGGCAGTTTCTTTGGTCCTATGGTCATTGTAGAAAATGTCAGTTTGTCCAGTGACTGGGAACTGGTTCCTTCAAATGTCAACATGGAACCACCCAACCCCCACCCACTCTGGGATGAGATTGGCCAACAGCTGGGGTGGGAATGGGGAGACATATTATATAATGTCTATAAAAACCATGAGAAGTTGATTTAATTGCTATGATAAGCAAACAGTAAGATAAAGAGAACCTACAGTGTTTTCCAGCGTAGCACCCAATGATTCCCCTACATCCTCTGTTTTTGTTCCTAACCTCTGATAACAGTGCAGCATGTGTTGTTGAGAAAACAGAGGTCTGATGCCATGAACCGTAAGCAAAAGAGGCGATCTCAAGTCTACAAACTTGTGCAGCATTAGGTCATTGAATTCCAAGAGTGTTGGGTCCTCTGGAAGACAACTTTTGTTTTCCTTTATTTCCTATTTGATAAATGCCAAATATCTTGTCAAAATATTTATGAATGGAAACAGCAAAATCAGACATTTTCTTTTGAACCATTTCTCTGTGTCTGGTTTTGGTGATCTGACCACTTCTCTTTGCTTGTCTTTTTTTCTTCTCCATTTTCCATGGTTTTCTCTACTTCCATCTTCTCTTTTCAGAGCTCTTCTCATCACTCATGGGAAACAAAAGAAGGGAGGAGACTAGCTTAAATAAGTAGATGTTTCAATGGGTGTAGTGACGTGATCGGCTCAGCGAGGCCAAATATCTCTTTTGTGTAGTTGGGAGACACCAACTTCAGCGCCTTTTGAAAATGAACGAAACCCCCCTGTATATCTTTGATACAGTAAGGTCCATACTCAACTATATTTTACCCTAGTGATTTTCAAAAACTTTCTGCTGAAACCAGCCATCTGCTTGTTCCTACCATAGACCCATCTTTAAGTAATACTGTTGTCATTAAAATTAAAGGAATTTAGTGAAACTTAAAATACCAGTCAATTTAGCAAACAGCATTGAACATAAATTATAGGGAAAGATTTGTATGATTCACGCAACCTCTGCCCTGAAAGAACCTAACATTTTGGTAGGCAAAAGAGCAGACATCCAGTTGTCCTATAGGTAGATGTGTTGGTTACCCAGTGTTGCACCACATATTTCTACTAAGCTTGGTGGTTTAAGATAATTTACACTGATCACTGAGTTGTTTCTGTAAGTCAGGGCTTGGGCACGACTTGGCTGGGTCTTCTGCTTCAAGTTTTCTCCCAAGACTGCAATCAAAATACTGGTTTATGGTTTGTGGTGAACTTTATCTGAAGCCTCAACTAGAGAAAGATTCACTTCTAAGCACAGTCATGTGGTTGCTGGAAGGCTTCAGTTCCTTGAAACTTGTTGGACTGAGGGTCTCAGTTCTTCCCCAGAAGTTGGTTGAAGGCCACCCTCAGTTACTTGCCACACTGGCCTCTCCAACATGGCACCCTGCCATCCAAGTGTGGGAGCTGAAAAGACAGGACAGTTTGCTGACAAAACCACTTAGGTCTCAATTTTGGAAGGGGCCATCCCTCACTCTTAGACATTCAATTGATTAGAAGTAAGTCACAGGTCCAGCCCATACTCAAGAAGACAAGATCTCCCTAGGGTTTTGATGAGGGCAGGAGATCACTGGGAATCCTGTCAAATCTGCCTTCTGCAGAAAAGTTAAAGGATTGCTAGAGAAAGGCTTCAAGAAGCCATGCTTCTGTCAAAGCAGGGAGGGGTGTAAGAAACTTTATCTTTAAGAGGAGTGATTTTTGGATAAACCTCTCTCAATTTTGGCATCTACTCAGTGATTTGCAGAGGATTGTGAGAACTGAGGAAATGAGGATTGATGATTGAAGCCTTGGTAGCTACCACTAAAGAGGGTTGGTTGGTCCCTAATCATGACAGAGCGTGGAACCTTCAGAGCAATCCCCAAATGTGGTTGTCCTATTTAGTATCTGTTTCAGGGAAATGTTTACAGTCAATCAGTCATTCACTTGATTATATATGTTCACATTTTGCATATCAGTTAATACTAGATAGTGAAACTCAAAGATGAATGATCTTTGAGGAATTATTAGATAATAGTCATAAAAAATGGACAAGATGTTGGAGGACCTCTCTTCAGCTTAGAGATGGAGTCTGCAAACTATATCCTGTGGATTAAATCTGCCCAGTCCTTTGTTTTTGTATAACTCATGATATAATTTTTTTTTACAATTTTTAATGCTTGAGAAAACAAACAATGGAAGTTTATTTTGCAACACATGAAAATGATATGAAATTCAAATGGCGACACTTATAAAATTTTATGGGGATACAGACACACCCATTATTTACATGTTATCTATGACTGCTTTTGCTACCACAGTAGACTTGAGTAACTGTGGCAGAGATCTCCCACCCCACAAAGCCCAAAATGTGGACTCCCTGACCCTTCCAGAGAAAATATGCTCATCCCTGGTCTCAGGGATGATGGATGTGCAAAGCAGTGATGGGTACATTGTGATCCTTGATATGTTAGACTTAGAGACAAGGTCCCCTGGGAACACAGAGGCAAGAGTTCTGATTAACTCTTCCAGGGTTGGTTGCTGAAGCTGGAGGTCTTGGGGCTGTGCAGAGGATTTCATGAAATGGAAGGTGACACAGAAGAAATACTCCTGACTCTTGTTAAATGTAATCGGGAAGACTTTACTAGAAGAGACTAGAGCAGGGTTTCCTAGAAGAGGAGAAATGCAAGGAATACAAGCAAATATTAGTGGAGATTTTTAGCAGGGTTTAAATTTGCTGTTTCTTTGTCAAAAGGAGGGGACTTCTTGCTTAACCAAGTTGGTAGATGCTTCCACAAGGCTGGCCAGGCTGATGCGCTGTTCAGGCTGTGGGATGTTTTGCAAACTGGATCCAATGTGATTCTTGCTAAAACTGGATTTAATGATGTGAGGTTGGGTGTAGTCAGAGAGAGGTCTCAGGGGAATCTCACTCAAGTTTGGTCAAGAGAGTCTTGGAATCTTTGTCTGAGAAGAGAGACAAGGCTAGTCTCTTTCACCATACGTTGGTGAGCACGGATTCATTAGAGGACTCAGATACCCCATGAAATTGTTTGCCCCAAACCTGTGCTTATATGCAGATGGGTGAGTTTTTACCCCCAAGAGATGGAGAGGATTCATCTCTTTCAAACAGGTTTACCCAGCTTCACCAATGTGAGCAGACAAGGGAATAACACATGTGTAGCACCAATGGTGAGCACACAAAAGAGGATACCTGGTGTGTAGACAGGCATGAGGCTATGGGGGTGACCCCCACCCTCGGAGGGGTGACCCTCACCTGGATGGGAGTCTGAGGCTACCGCAGGCATATTGACCAAAATTAAGTGAAGCAGGTTTGATCTTTTCTCCAAGTGGCCACTCCATCGAAGTGGCTGAGGGAGAGGTGGGGAGCTCCGATACCCTACAGAGAGACTTTGACTGGGGAGCCCTCTAGTCCCCTCCCCACAGAAGCCAGTCTGATTAAATTTGCTTGAGGCCTGAGAAGGCTTGAGCAGGCCGCAGGCCCTAGGCCCAGTTTCCTTTCCAGAAACAGCCTTGACAAGGCCTGGCGGTTTCCTCCAACACCGTTGTGTTATGAAGGCAACGAGGAAAAACACCTCAGCAGAGAGCGAAGGGAATTGCACTTGAGCACCTGCTTTCTGGGGCTTTGCTTCGCTTCAGGCCCCAGGACTCTGCGCCCCACGAGAGGGCAGCACGAGAGGGAGACTGCTGGGGTAAGCATGGGCAACCACCCTGGACCCCAGTGCCGGGAGGGAGATTCTAGTCTGAGGGGACTGGAGGTGCTGGATGTGAGATGTGTGGGGAGGAGGTAATGGTTTTCACTGAATTCCTTTATATATTTTATTTAGATTAAGTTCTGCTCAGCGGGGTGATTTCTTAATTAGACGGCCCAGCCAGGCAGACCTCCAGCTCAGACTCCTGTGCTGTCTTCTAAGGTTTCATAAGGGACCTTGTCTTGCCTGATTTCCTGAGTTCTAATATTTGAATAGTATGCAGTGGATTTCAATAGGAGGGAAGGACATGTAATTTAATCATCTTTATTAGATTTTGCTGCGGGTGGGGGAGGAGGGGGTGATGTGTCCTGTCTTTGTTAAACCTTTTTTTTTTTCTTTTTTCTCTACCCTCCTTCCAGTGGTCAGAGAAGGAGACTCAACTGCCTTTTCTTTGTTCTTCAGTTTTCCGGCGAGGAGAAAATTGAGAACGTTCAGTCTGGAAGAGAAGTGTCTCGTGGTGGCACTCTGCGAGGCCTCGTGGGGAGACTTGAGGCCAATCACACAGTCCCATGGCTGGTCATCTCGGTCGCTGAGCCCCACATCTGCCTGGAACCCTCTCCTCACTGCAACTGCGCCCAGCAAGACGTCACAAAATGGAAGGAAATGCAAGAGAGAAAAGATCCATGGCGTGGCCTCTTAGCTGCCATTGACTGACGTCATTTTGCTCAGCCTCTGGGAGAAAACAGGCAGGGAGAGGAGATGGGGGTGAGACTGAGACAAGAAGGGCGGTAGCTGTCCCGAGCTGGGGTTAAGAAGAGCAAACAGCCAGGAGGGGCTGTGCTAGAGGAAATGAATCTGCTGGACTTTTTCAAGATAGAGAGACTTTAGCGTGACATCGAAAATGAGAGAGTTGTGTCTGGGACTCTCCTAATTTTCCTAAACTCAAGGACACATGCCCCAGTCTCATCCTTTTCCACCCCAGTGGGGATATTTGAAGGGTTTGTCTTCTTTCATTTATAATCTATCCCCCTTCTCTGCACTGTACACATACACACACAAACACACACACACACACCCATAGTCACTCACACTCACACACACTCACACATCCTCATACATACATACACATACTCTCACACAGTCACACATATACACACACTCACCCTCACACATGTATTTTCACACACACACACCCTCACACACAGTCAAGTCACTCATACACACACACCCAATCACACCCCCCCCTCACATACCTTCATACACGCACATACACCCTCACACATGTACCCTCACACATACACACTCACACACACTCACACACACACACCCTGCAGCCTAAAATCTTCCCTCCTGCCCCTATCCTGTTGATCTTCCTTCATTTAAAAATTATCGGCAAAGAATTCATTCATTTGGGAGAATTCCAGGCACTACATTTATGTTCCGTTCAAATGAAATGGGATCCAGACTTTTCTAACTGTGCTGTTTTGCAGATAAAATACAAAGGCAGGACCTCATTATCTGGAGACATGGCCCTTTCTTTCTCCTCCTGTCTTTTGTTTCTAAGCAATTTTAAGCTTGTTTGCAAAGTCTCATAACAGGGAGAGAACTTTTTCTTTTTTTTCACCGCATCTATTTCAGGAGGGTTTTGAGTTAAGAATAATGCATTTATCTCTAAACAGATGGGAGAGTTTTACAAACCCCAGAAAAGACACTTTTACTAATATCCCCTATAGGCTGATCCTAATCCTCTCATTGTTCAAGATACTTGGTCTACGAGAGAATCTTATTTATGTGCCAGATGTCTTTATTAAATCATTATATTAACACAGAAAAAAGTCTTAATACAATGAGTTTCTCTGTGTGATCAAAGTTGTCCCCGGTCCTGCTGATGGCCTACTCAGGCCTCAATTTGAAAAGGTGAAATCCAGTCGGGCCCGAAGTTTGCCCAAGTTTTTCAAAATTCATTGCCATTGGCTCCAGGGTTTACTGGCCCAAGGCAGAAAAGGCCTATGTTTTATCAAGGCCTCGTTCCCAACAAAAAGAAAACTGAATCATAGGCCTCCCACTCACCCCTAGAAACTAATTCCTGGCAACCCTGGAATATGATTTGGCCTGGAGACACAGAATGGGACTCTGATCTCACCCTGAATTTTTAGAAATCCCAGTGGCAAATGCAAGACAAATTGCCTTGGTGAATCCGGGGCAATGGACTAGGAACTGAACTTAGGGAGCTGAGGGGGGCCAGGCTGGGTGTGCTGGAAGAGTGCATTTTTTTTTTGAGACTAGATCTTGCTATGTTGCCTGGGGAACTGCAGACTCATGGACTCAAGTGATTCTCAGCCTCAGCCTCCCAGGTAGCTGGGATTACAGGCGTGCACCACCACGTCCAGCTATTTTTTGAGACTAGGTCTCGCTATGTTACCTGGGGCAGGTCTCGAACCCGCAAACTCAAGTGATCCCCAGCCTCAGCCTCCCAGGTAGCTGGAATTACAAGTGTGTGCCAACACACCCAGCTATTTTTTGAGACTAGGTCTCGCTATGTTGCCCAGGGCGGGTCTCAAACCCATGGACTCAAGCGACTCCTAGTCTTGGCCTCCCTTCCTAGGTTGGGATTAAAGGCGAGCGCCACCTTAAGATTGCATTTTGAAAGCAAACAGCCAACTTGGAAATGGTTCTGAATGCCAAACAAATGCATGTTTTTGACAGGGGAGGGTCACTCAGTACCATCGGTGTCCATGTCCAGTCTTGATTTATGTCCGTGGAAGTGACCTGGGCAGCCTCTGGAAGCTTGGGGCCTATGGAGCTCAGGGCACCAAACTTGCAGGGCCCAGGATGATGCATGGAGATGGAGCTAGGAAAGTCAAGTCTAGGAGCTCAGCAGCTGAGCCCCAGGGAAGCAGAAGACCAGAGTTCAGCAGGCAGAGCTCTCGAGTGGCACCGAGTGGCCGCAGTGGCATGGAGGGGATGTGCGCTGTCATGGAGGCCAAGAACATGTCCTGCAGATGCTTAAAACCCTTTAGCCTTCCAAAGATGCTGCAGCAGAATGACCTTCCCTGCCCCTCCCAGAAGTCTCGGAGTCTCTCCTGATGATGGAGTAGCTGCCGTGGCAGAAATTAATAAAAAAATAAATAAATAAAAATTATATTAAAAAAATAAGCATTTGGGAGTCTTGGTTGATTTTCCGCTTTGCCTTTTAATTGCAGGGGGGATGCGCCTCAGCCTGGGAGCTCACTGGGTC